>JAQFZC010000927.1:0-37431 GCA_034695205.1 Dicyrtoma fusca | reverse complement strand
TTGATCGTTTTGAAAAAGTGTCATTTACTAGTTTTGATCGTTTTGAAAAAGTGTCATTTACTAGTTTTGATCGCTTTGAAAAAGTGTTATTTACTAGTTTTGATCGTTTTGAAAAAGTTAATTTATAGAATTAAAAACTTTTGTAAAGCATTCTTTCCAAGGTTCCCCAGTTACGAATAGGTTAGTGTAATAACGGACTGCACGGCTATTCTGCTTTTGAGTCCCTTCGAATTCGAATGTAGTAGCGGATTGTAAAAGCTATTCCCTCCACCTTTCTTCCCTCCTTTTCTGTCTTCCAATCTGCTCATCGGCTCGACTTTATTTGACTTTTGAAATATTGAAACCGATACTTGACTGAAGAAAAAAAAGCGTAGGGGTTCTATCCGTCTGTCTACTACTACTACTACTACTACTACTACCCATGCTTCATATCCCGTAGGAAATATGTCCTTAATCCTCTGCACACATTCTTATACACCTTAGAGTAAATATTTGCTCTTGGCTTGGAAAACACGGAACTTATAACCGTGCAGCCTTCAACGGCGTATTTGGTGGACTTTAATTGCTACATGCGGAATTATGAGGACCTCATTCCGCAGGAGATGATTTCCAGTATTCAGTGCAATTTCTTCCAGAATTAATAACAATGGTAGAAAAACACGGGAGAAAGTTTCAGTCTCTGTGCAATGCGCAATGGTTCCTTTTGTTCTGTCATGGTAAAAATTGCACTTTTAAATGATAACTGCTGACAATGAGATTGTGGGCTGCACAAGTGCGTTTGAAATTTAAATTTACAATAATTATTCAACGGTGCTAGCCCCTATTGAGTGTAGTGTGCGGACAGGTTTGAGATTGAGGCTCAAGAGTTTGGTCCTTTTCTGGTGGAATGTTCCCTTTTTGTTCAAGAGGGAATGAAAGGGAAGTTGTGTGGAGGTGTGAAGGAGCTCTAGAAGTGAAAGTATGTAGTATGCCTATAGATAGTAGAGTCTGCCGTGAGCTTCATTGAGAATAAGAGGAGACAAAAGAAAGTAGATTATCTCTGTGTGGAGGAAGCAAAGGAACCGACACTTGAGACTCGGCTCTCTTTGTTGTACAGATGAAGATATTTCCAGTATCCTTCTATCAGAAGGAGTCTAGGCAACGTCCACAAACTCTCAAGCAGGTTCTTTTGCGGGCTTTAAAAGCTTAAGCTTTGGCCTTCCTCCCATTATTTGCAAGCTTTCACTTTTCTAGCTTTCACAGCCTGATCTTGAGAGGAAAGCTGGAAGGATGCGTGCATTCTTCATTTATGAATGGTCCCAAGGTGAGTGCTAACGGACAGGGACCCAGAGGCCATTGTGCTACTGGCACACACACTCACACTCGTGGCAAGTCCTCTTCGCGTATCAAGAGTTATTGTTCGTGCATTAGATATGCATTGAGAGTACGTCGTTCACGTTGGGATTGGGAAGTTATACGGAATGGCGAATGGAAAGTGGAAGTAGGAGAGTTTCGCGAACAAAAGCATCTTTCAGTTATTACGTCTTGATTTCTTTTTACCTATACTATAGACAATCTTTTGCATTCTTTCCTTTTCGGTCAGCATCATCCATGATTTGCACGTTTTGAGAATGCGCTAATTCCAAATAAGCTTTTCGAAATAGCAATAGGATCTAGTTTGTACACCTTTTTAAAAATGATGATTTACAGTTTTTGACCTTTCTGAAAACGTTGATTTACAGTTTTTGACCTTTTTGAAAATATTGATTTATACTTTTTGACCTTTGTGAAAGTGTTAGTGTCTAGTTGTACACCTGTTTGAGAGTGGTAATTCCTAGTTTTGATCTTTTTAAAAATGTTGAATTCTAGTTTTGACCCTTTTAAAAGCGTCAATTTCTAGTTTTGTTCTTCTTGAAAATGTTTATTGCTTTTTTTTCAAAATGTTTATTTGTAGTAAAAACACTAAGCAACTTTATGGTTTTCTCTTTCTGAATAGGTTAAGAAAACGCTGGTTCATAATTTCTACCTGGTCTTTGTCGTAGCTTGAAATATTTCCACTTTCTGAAAACTCTTGTACGTATTTACATCTTTTTTGAATGTACAGATTTTAACATAATTTGCAAGTATCCTATCCTATTGTGGGCCTTGTAAAAACGTTTTTTCTTAAGATTTCTTAATCATAATTGAAGCCCCTTGATAAACTGTATAAATCACATCTCAATTATTCGTCCAGGTACATTTCACCGTAAAGCTTCCATCTTTTGACTCTCATCTTTAAAAAACATTTGTTTGACCTACATACATAAAATGTCTGCTCTCACTACAAAGGGCATAAAAAGCAATATTTGCAAAGCTCTCAAGTTCCTGACTGACTCACTGGTTGCCTTGGTACGGTTGGCTAACTTGTAACATCCGCTGTCTTGGTCTCTCTGTACATAGCTTGTCGGACTAGTGAGCAAAGCATAACATGGAGGACACCGCCATGGCGGTTATTGGTGAGCAAAGTTGAGTTTTTTCCCTGTCCCGTGGAGCATTTAAATGTTGGGAAAGTACCTACGTTACGTAGCAGTGCATGCATCAGGTCAAAGCGAGAGAGAGAGAGAGAGAAAGCTCACTGTTTCAAGCAAGTTTTCAAGTTGTCAAGGTGGAGAGTGGAGAGAGGGAAAGCACTTACATGGTGGTTGTTCATGTAACAAGAGGGAGAAGCAACTTTTGAATCTTGCCTTCATTGAGCCATTTATATTTAAAGGCAGGTAACCATAAAGCGTCACTAATGTAGAAGACAGAACACTCTTCGCTCCCCTCAGTCTGTTTGCTCTTCCTCCAGGAGCTCTTGGCCCTCACAGTCTCGAAGCCAAACGTACCTATTCTGCCTTGTTTTACCGCGCATTTTCTAATTTCAAAATTGGTCATTTTTAAAGTGTTGTTGCCTTTCCGAAAGGGTAATTTATAAAGTTTTACACCCTTTGAAACTGTTAATTTCAAGTTTTGAATTTTTTGAAAATGTTAATTTCAAGTTTTGACCTTTTTGAAAATGTTATTTTATATTTTTTGAATTTTTTGAAAATGTTAATTTCAAGTTTTGACCTTTTTGAAAATGTTATTTCATATTTTTTGAACTTTTTGAAAATGTTATTTTATATTTTTTGAACTTTTTGAAAATGTTATTTTATATTTTTTGAATTTTTTGAAAATGTTAATTTCAAGTTTTGACCTTTTTGAAAATGTTATTTCATATTTTTTGAACTTTTTGAAAATGTTATTTTATATTTTTTGACCTTTTTGAAAATGTTATTTTATATTTTTTGACCTTTTTGAAAATATTGTTTTATCTTTTTGACCTTTTTGAAAATGTTATTTTACATTTTTTGACTTCTGAAATATGTGACTTTTTTAAATTCTAAACTCGCCCTTTTTGAGTGTTTGATACTAGTCTTGAATGTTTTTGGAAACGTTAGTGTGCGGTTTTAACCTTTTTCAAAACGTTAATTCGCAGTTTTGACCGTTTAGAAAATGCTAATTTCTAGTTTTGACCATTCCAAGAAAGTTGCTTCGTAGAAAAAGCACTGATGCTGTAAATCGCTCTTTCACCGGAAGTTTCCCAGTTCCGAATAGGTTAAGAAGCCCTGCGTCAATAATGGACAGCTTTGATCCAATTTTTAAGGAATTAAAAGGCCACGCTTTGCCCAGGGCTGGAAACGCCACTGCCACGACACAGTGACAGACAGTGTAGGTATGCGAGTGTGTGGGGAAAGTGACTCTTGGAGAGTGTAGAGAGTGGAGACCGAGGCTGGGCTCTTCATGTAGGAACCAAAGGGAATTCCATGTTGCAAGGGAGTTGGACTGAGAAGCCATGTTTTATGCATTGGCGTAGGACTTGTACTTGTAGGACGTCTGGCTGGTGGAAAAATTTGAATGCTTCCGAGTCCCAAATGTATATGTGAGACACCTAATTCCCTCCCTCGTGAACTCACTCTCTCTCTCCCTCTCTCTCCCTCGTCCCCCTCTTCCCGTCCTCCTTTGCAGAATTCATAATTTTCAATCGATTATTCTCACTGGTCACGTACTTGATATTTCTAAACTTTTCATACCATTAGCAGGTCATTAGGGAATTTCTTTGAGCTATATTTATTTCAAGCCGGAGAGATGCAAAAAGTAAGGAATAGACAGACAGACTAAGAGAAGCAAAGAGAAAGCGTGGCCGAAGAAGCAAAGTTTTTTGTTTACTTTAGAAATAGTTCTATCATGTGATTCTGCTTTTGTCAAGTGTGCAATTTATTTTAGATTCTTAAAAAGGTGCAAAATATGACTGTGCATGTTCGTGGAAAGTTATAACTGAAACTTTAATGCTGGGCCTGAACTCTCAAGTCTTACAATTTCCATGATTTTGCTTCTTTAGCTAAGCTAGGCTATGTACATACTACAGATGTTACTAACAAAGCTTACAAACCGAACTATGTAGGTATGCATAAGAGTGTGTAGCGTACACGTAAACTGGGACCAGCTTTGAGTGTGCAAGTCTATACTCATGGCCATTAGCTATCACCGTCATTCTTCATAATCCATTCATTTTGAGTCATGGCCTCCGTACAGCCAAGGGAGCTTCCATAAACTGTGAGGAGAAAGAGCGGGGGGGGGGGTGTGTCTTGACTCTTGACCATTGGAAACTTTTACTGAAGGCAACAACGTAGCTGAAGGGACCACACAAAATTTATTTCTTCTGCACCCGTAATTTATGGACGTCCCCACTCCAACTCTCTCTCTCTCGCTGGTCTATAAGTTGAGCACTTGAGAAAACTAAGAAACAAACGTGATTATTTCTAGGGGAATATATAAGTATTGCTCCTTAATAGACCTAGCCATATTTTAGTGTTTTTCCATGTGGAGTGGTGTTCTGTTTTGTTTTGTTGTTCCCTGTCTGCCGCTGTATGTACTGCCGACGGCGTACAAACAATGTGCTTTGGAATTTTTGTCATTTGTCACTCTCATAAAAATGTTCTCTCTGGGCCCAATCGATTCTACGCGTTGGAATTGTAATTTCTCTCAGCTTCATCGTTTTGCCTACATATACATACATACATACTTGGGACGCTCGCTATAGCTGTACGAACGTAAATCATGACGGATTTGCAAAAATTACAGTTGATATTTGCGTAGGTAATTCACATTACGTGCTTCCCAATCCCAGCGCTGTCCAAGTCATTTTTCCATAGATTCAAAGCCAAGTCTACTACTGCGCTCATATTTTTCCCCCTCAATAATGAATACATTGGACAATAATAGATTTTGCAGATGAATTGCGTCATCAGATTCTAATATACGCCAAGGAAATACTTACCCGCTCTGGCCATTCATTTTTATTCGATAGCTCCGGACCGGGACACACAAAGTGAAGGAAGGTAACATAGAAAAAGTACGTGCAGCGTTAGTTTTAATACGCCAGAAATGCCTGGACTGAAAGGCTCCTCAATTTTACTCTTTGTGCTCCAGTTTTCCCATTACAGAATGTACGTCTCAAGAAAATAAAGTATAATAAAATAACATTTTCAAGGGGAGAGCCAAGTGATTCATATTCCTGACTAAAGAAAACACAAAGTTTTTGCAAAAGTACCGTACCGATAAGTACTATATGTAGAAACGCATGGTAAAGGAAAAAAGTCTAATAATATTCAGGATCGCGTATAATAGCAGCGGGGTTTTGTGAAGCATGTGAATTGGCCAGTTCAGCTCACTTGCCCCAGTCCAAAAAATTTACACTAAACTATACTGATGGAAGGTGAGCGGCGGGTGTGTCTGCACAACACACGTGAAAACTAAGCCAGAATCAGAATCAGAACCAGAACAACGCAACGAAACGCAACGCCACAGTTACACACGTAAAGCAAACGGAAGTATGTACTCATATTTGGTCTCAATAGTTGTTATTACAAAGGTTTTGAGAGGAAACGGAACAAAAAAAAATTCAATAACAAAAGTTACTGGCTTAAAAACTTTGCCACGCGCGAGTTGAATAAAAAAAAAAGCCAACTTTTTTCTAGATTTTTTTAAAAAAAAGTCCAGAATGAAATTTGGCATGCGGAGCAATGGAATTGAGGTTGCACGCACATCAATTATTGCTACAAAAATATGCGGTTTGGTAGATGCCACGATTTAATATTAAAATTTCAAAATTCGAAATTCCTTTTTTACTAATGCTACATATGTATATTGTATACGATGTACTCGCTTTTTAAGATGCCGTCTCTGTGTTTTGAATACAGTACCTAATCAGCCTAAGCCCACAACAAATTATACTATGCCTTGAAATAATTTGATTTATTGCATATTTATTAACACATCAGTCTAAATAGACAAACACTTGAACGTGGCTTCCAATTCCATGGTTTGTCTCAGCTAAAGCTATATAATAAACAGAACTACAAAATTGTTGGTACTAATTCTAATGACATACTTTTTTAAAACAAGAATACGGTTCGTATTGACTTAATTGCATACACACAACATAACAAGATATTATACAATTGAGTTGGTAAATTGATTTATGTACAAATCAAGCCGCACAAAAAAATGACGAAAAAATACAGGTTGAAGAAGAATTACAATTTGTTTTGTCATCCCTGGAGAGAACTGTTAAGATTAAAATGGAAAAGAGCTTAATGTACAACTTTTACACAAAAAACAATGTGGATTTAATACTAATAGTAATAGTAATAGTGATTGTGCCTTCATTATTGTACGTATAATTATTAATTATATTAAATTATTATCACAGGTACAAGTATAAACTAACTAATGACCATCATCATCATCATCATCATCATCATATCGTTGGGGTGTATAGGCGGTTATACTGAGTTTGATTCGCTTTGAATTTCTAAACTACTATGTACCTAGTAGGTATGCCTACAATAATTATCTGTAGGAAATGACATGGATGATTTAGAATTAATGAGCAAAACTTACAAAGTGACAGTGCGACTGCAGCCATGAATCGTCTTGCGACGGACAATTTCATTTGTTGTGGACGTGGAACTATTCGCCGCGGCAGCTGCTTCGAATCCCTAAAGAGGAAATAATGAAGGGACAAGTCACAACATATTAATTTCAATTTAATTGCTCATATAACATGAATAATTTTGTACACAACAGACAGCACAATATATTTAAAGTCAGTCTTTTAGCATTAGATGTATGTATGTATGTACACATTATGGACACGTTTCTTTACCTGAACTAAATGAGCAACAACCGAAGCAGCTCTCAGCCTACGCCCAGTAGTTTTTTGAGCAGACACTTTTTTTTCTGGAGCCGCACTTCTGAGAGCAACTTGATTGTTATTCAACTCTTCGGGAGGATGTTGCTGTTCCAGTGGAACACTTCGGACTGCTTTGAGCACAGGCTTTGGTGGCTTGGAGTCCAACGCTGTGGGAGTCTACAGATTATAATTGTAAGAAATTCAGGACAGAATTTTGCATTTTGTCCGAAATTTTGGCAACAGCATTGATAATATTGCTAATGTTTAACCTTTTCGAAACGGTCATTTATATAAAGTTTGGCACCTTTTGAAACTGTTAATTTCAAGTTTTGACATTTTTGAAAATGTTATTTTATATTTTTTGACCGTTTTAGAAAATGTGACTTTGTTAAATTCTAGGTTTGACCTTTTTGAAAGTGTTTGATACTAGTTTGGAATGTTTTTGGAAACTTTAGTTTGCGGTTTTGACCGTTTTGAAAAAGTTAATTTCTAGTTTTGACCATTTAAAAAAAGCTGCCCCGTAGAAAAAACACTGCTGTAAATCGTACTTTCACTCGTCGTTTACCAGTTCCGAATAGGTTAAATACATTTTATGCTTGTGTTTTTCCAACTTACCAGTAATTTTGATTTGAGCTCCTCTATCTCGAGCTTTTGTGCTAGAATGATATTTTTAGCCTCCTGTGTGTTAATAGAGTCAAAAACTTGAACATTTTGTTTTATTTGCGTTTACAATTTTTCATGCAGTCATTCATGCAACACTGCACTGCCACTGAGAATTTTTGCAAATCGACAAGCTGTGTATATTTGTACAATTTCCATACATTCTACAGGCCTATAGAGTACCATATATATACACACATATACATATGTATATCATTTCTAATTCTAATTAATTACTAACTTTTTATCACAACAGTAATGTAGAACAAAAACAGGGAGCTCTAGCGATTCTAATTAACTATGTACGGTACGCTACTCTGTATTACTTTGGCAAATCCTATTACAGCGTCGCATGAGTGAAATAAAACTATTTCATCCATCTAATTTTGCAAACTACTTCTAGGAACTGAGCCCAGTCAACACGGATTATATTTAAGGGACCATAAAAAGTGTGTAAGATGTGTAAGACGTGCATGTTAAATGTTTTGGGAAGATTTGCTAGAAAAGGACAGGAGGTGATGAGACAAATTAAATAAAATTTGCGTGCTCTATAAAACTCATTTCCAAGGAAAGCAAAAGAAGATCAAAATAAAAACGAGTGTGTATGTACTTTACATGTATTTACATCTCTAACAAGCTTTCTATGATGTCTTATTTGCAAAGTCTGTCTGTAAAGCGAGTTCCCTAATAAGTATGTACAGAGAGTACAGACTACAGAGGGGAACATGTGCCAATATTTACCTACGTTTTGCAAATTTTACGAGCCTAAAGTCCGGTGTATAAAAACATTATTTTTAACTCGTGTCTGGATTATTTTTTTTTAAATTAATGAATTAATAATAATAAACAAATGAATACTTACAGCTAGCTCGGATTTGGCCTCATCTCGACAGTGTAGAACGCCTCTCATCTCCATTTTTAGACGACGCTTTTCCTTCCGTAGATCCTATGGGCAATATAGTAATGTTATATTTTATTGAAATAATGACGCTTCAAGCTTTTCTAAACTCTGCAAGCTTTACAATAAAACACAGAATTGTTCTATATTTACATTAAGTTGACTACCTTTGATTTCTTTTTTTCCTCCCGCAGTGAGATCTCAAAGCAGTCCTGTTCTTCTAAATTATTTAATTTGAAAATTTAATAATCACTGGGAATCTGTGAGTAATGCAAACCTTTATTTTATAAGGAAATAATATTAATTTTAAAATTATAATTTGCGTACCGATCAGTAAGTCAAAGTCATCTTCGGTCGGAAATTCGCACCGTTCATGTTCCTCTAGTTATATTATTAGGTAATCATTTAATACATCTTATAATTTTCTATAAGGAATACTTGTGTGTTCTTTCTAATAATTAATTAAGATAAAAACTTGTAAAAAATGTATACATACCAATGAGTCTGTCGAAATCCTCTTTGGAAGGGAAATCCTCTTGACTTTTGTACAAGCCTGGCTCTGAATTTTTGAAAACGCAAAGTTACTCATTATGCACAATGCACACTAAAATCAAATAATATTATTTCAAAATATACAAATGTTACTGGACGTACCGTACTTGAATGTGTATAGCCCCAGGTTTCTTCCACTCATTGCTACGTTTCTACCACAATTTTATTGACCGGCAATTAGCAGTACAGATGACGTACAACAAGTGTTGAATACTTGGGCCTTGTAATATTGTAAATCCATAAATTTGGACAAAAACAAAACTGTGAAAAATCAAGAAAATCCCCCCAAATAGAAAAATGAAATCCAAGTATGAAAACAAGTTACAAAAACTGCCTACACACTCGGAATTTTCCACAACAGAGTAGAGAAGACAAGAGAGAGAGAGAGAGCGCTGGGAAATTCTCGTTTCCTGACAATTCAATTCCTATATGCTTCACTGAACTTTTATCGTCATGATGTCGTATGGAGTCGGTCGTCGGTCTCCTAACGTTGCTATTGTTATTAGAGTTCAAAGGAATCACTCCACCACTGTCAGAGTGCTTCAATTTTCGAGCAAAATGTTAATTTTATTTTAATGGTATGTAAATGACCGAGGCAGAGGACCTACCTACTGGCTCCCTGTATGTACAGATGAGGCGGAGGTCAGAAAATCCCTTCATTTTATTTTTTTCCTTCTTGAGCCGTCACTATCATAAAAAATGACTCTTTGCACTAATACCCACAGTAGGTCCAGTCAGAGCTAATTTAGAGTTTGCATACTTTTAATGATATAGCTATAGCCCATCATACATAGTACAGCGTATCAGTGCAGTGCAGTCAGTGCACTTTGCACTATATTTGCAATTATACATACATGTAGATATAGGTACTAATAATTACGTAGGCAATCCACTTTCGTCAAGGTAAATTGATGGCGTGATGGCATATAAGTACAGTACGTATGTACCTACCTACGTATGTACATGCCTACTTCTTTACTGCATCTATTTATAGTACCTATGTAGACATTGCATCGCGTGGTCAATAATTAATTTCCCATACCTTCCATCCTAAATACCTACAACGGACAGATTATACAGACCTGCACAGAGCTGTATAGCAGGTATGCCCCGATCAATGTTGATAGGTATATATACATATAGGTACCAGTGCAGTGAGGAGCCTTGCAACTATGAGGTCATACGCTTTGAGTTTTGAAAAAGGGCGCAGAAATGACGGCAATGCTTCGGAAACAAAGTAAAAATAGATTGAACTTTCATGCACAAAGTGCCAAGGCAAGGGTGCTTCGTACACATTTGAAAAGGTCATAACTGAAAGGTCCCTCCCGTAGATGAGTTTGGGGCTAGAATGTACATAGCTAGTAATTGTGTACTAATATAAGGTATAATTATATCATGAACGCTCCAACATTACACAGCTCAGTGAGCAACTAAACACATACATGGGACACGCCAAGTGGAGCACATCTAACTTTAGTAAATCAGAGTTTTTGAGGATAAACACATATAGGTAGGTAGGTATATACACAAATGGAATCTATATAGATATAGTATATATGTATGTATGCACCTATGTACATGGAGGGCCTGGAATGGAAAACATGGACGGCTCTCGTTCTAATAACTCTCTGACGTCTGATTTTGAGCTGGAAAGCTGTTGTGAGGATTCAAGTTGATATTCAAATTACCCAGTCGTGCCCCACTACCAAATGCTTCCTGTACTTTGTTCGCATAATGGGATGTGAGTGATAATGTGCCACATTTGAATACTCGCTACTACCTTTTGTCATTCATTTTCTCTGCTCCTCCGTCTCTGGCTCTGGTCTCTGGCTCTGGCTCTGGCTCTGGCTACTTTATTTATTCATACCAGAGGATCAGAATGGGAGACTTGTCATGGCAAGATAGGGACGGGCCTACAGACTACAGACGATCAAAATACCTATTCATAGACGCCAGTTGATACTAAATAAGTGTATAGGTATATGTACATATGTAGGTAGTACTACTAGCACCAATGCGATGCAAAGCGATGCAAGGCAATACTGCTTAGTAACTCAAACAGGTGTATGTGCCTACATAACCTGCACATTGTGATTGTGACAAAGTATAGGAGGATGCGATAAGCTGAAAGAGAGGCTCAGAGTCATATAATAATTTACGGGCTTATTACATGAATATACTGAAATCATAATTACATTACCCTGTACATACGTACGCCCAGACTGGATGCACGTGGGTATGCAGCTACCTATTATTATTTGAAACTACCGTGTCGGGTCAGGAACCACACGTAATATATGGTTGCCATGATCTTCCTAATGCAATAAAGGAGTGCATCCTTAGGAGCCTTGCATACAGTACAAACACCCTCCAAGCTCTTTTTAAGAATGTACACAAAATCACTGTAGCTATTAGAGTCTTAACCTTTTCGAAACGGCACTGTTTCTAGTTTTATAACTTTTTGAAAGTACTAATATCTAGTTTTGACCTATTTGAAAGTGTTAATTTCTAGTTTTGACCTTTTTTAAAGTGTTAAGTTCTAGTTTTGACCTTTTTGAAAGTGTAAATTTCTAGTTTTGACCTTTTTGAAAGTGTAAATTTCTAGTTTTGACCTTTTTTAAAGTGTAAATTTCTCGTTTTGACCTTTTTGAAAGTGTAAATTTCTAGTTTTGACCTTTTTTAAAGTGTGAAATTATTGTTGCGACCTTCTTTGAAAGTCTTAGCCAGTGATTTTGGATGCTTTTGAAAATGTCATTTCTAGTTTTGACCGTTTAAAAAAAGTTAATTTCTAGAAAAAGTGCTCTTGTAAAGTATTCTTTCCACGGGGTCTCACCTGTGAATCTTCTATACTGGGGGAAAGGGTTAGATTTTGTTTTCTAACCAGCAAGATTCTGTCAAAGAGTTAGTCTTTGATGGGAGAATTGGGAGGCTCCTAGCCCGTGTACACCCAGCTGACTGATGAGATATACTAGGGTGTAAAAGTAAGTAATTACAGAGGGTTCAAGTGAGGATGGTGAAGTCAAGTGTGCATTAACCGACGTGGAGTCAGCGGCCGTAGAAAAGAATGCTGAAGAGAGTGAGAGTGTGTGTGTATGTGTGTGTGTTCGTGTGTCGTCTGTCGAGGCAAGGAAACTATACACGTCCGCCGCCACCCTTTCAGCTCCCAGCCTCCACCTCGCACAAAGAATGAAGAAAGTGGAGTAAAGGTTGAGTGATAAATTTTGTCGGAAGTTGACTGTAAATAAAGAAGTCACAAGTGCAAATTTGCTACAAGCTGTACTACCAGAAGGTAAGGCTGGGGAGGAAAGAGGAAAGGGCCCGCTTTTCATTAGATGTGATTTACTTCTTTTTCCCCGTGTAGAAAAGCTACCGCTCTCCACTTTGACTTCCCCCCTGGCTCACAGCCTTTGGATTCTCTAAAACCTGCTCCCATCTCATTTACGTCCTCAACCGTACGCGGCCGTAAAATCATCATCCAGATCCAGCCCTCCTCACTTCCACTGAACTATCAGTACTGTCCTGGGCCATTGGCGTAAATTATCCCTGGATTAAGGGGGCTCCTTCTTTCCTGTTCAAATTTCTAAATATTTAGGAAAGAATGGGAAAAGTGTGCAATATTTTCAAAGAATTAATACCAGACACGTAATTTGTGAGCGTCTCCGGAACGCTTGACGTCTTGAAACTCTCTCTCTCTCTATACATATATATATATGTACATGTAGTGCCACAGCACAACTGTCACAGTCACACTTTCCTTCCTATAGGGAACCTTTCAAGTATGACGTAACGTAATAGAGACGACTTATAGGGATTTTAGAAATGTGTAAATATCATTCATGTTTCGCCTCTTTCGAAAAGTGTAAACCTATTTTTGCATCTTTTGAAAGGCTACTATGATGTTGCTTTCACTTTTTTTTTAGATATGTATTTGAGATTATTTTCATGTTTTGCCTTATTTAACCTTTTCGAAACGGTAATATACTTATTGTTAGGTTTGAACGTTTGTGAAAATGGTGATTTCTAGTTTTTTGACCTTTTGAAACTAGTACATTCATTTTGTTGGATTACTGGATGTTGTTTTATACTTTTGAAACTGTATTTACTATAGTTTTGACTGTTTTGAAAAAGTGTTATTTACTAATTTTGACCCTTTTGAAAAAGTGTTATTTAGTAATTTTGACCGTTTTGAAAAAGTGTTATTTACTAGTTTTGACTGTTTTCAAAAAGTGTTATTTACTAATTTTGACCCTTTTGAGAAAGTGTTATTTATAGAGTTAAACACTTTTGTAAAGCATTCTTTCCGTGTTTCCCTAGTTCCGAAAGGAAAGCTGTTTCTTTTACCCACAAATCCTATGAGGTCATATTTGCAAGGCTCCTATAGTTCTTCACTTCTTTGTTGTGTGTATATAGCGTCTTGGCTTTCGTGGAGATGTGTGTGTTTTGACTTCAGTTGGATTTCTTCGCCTGTCCTCTATCGTGTCCGGCGTCTGTCTTTATTCTTCCAATCCGCACTTCAAATCCAAGAGAAACCCTGTGCCTTTGAACACACACTGTGCCTTGACTTGGACCTCAAAATATATTTTCGTTTTGTTGTTGCTTTTGCTGAAATACTGGTACCTGGGTAATTATAGTTTTCTGACCAAAAGAAACCATTTCCTTTAAACCCACGGACTTTCCCATTGTACCTTTACATACGTACAGTACATGTAAGACTTATTACTATCACATGAGGTGTTTTCCTTCTTAATCAGGAGCAATGTGTTACTTTCTATTCCCCTTGAAGTTGACCGGAGGACCCTTTCCTTTTTTCTTTCTCTTGTTCCTTTGACAAGAAGTACAACTTTATGTGGCCTTACAAAAAAGTGTAGGGCCCGCTTTTGAAGGTTTCCCTCCGACGGTACTAGGTAGGCAGGTACCTAGGTAGGTACATCTATTATGTGTATGACATAGACGGTGATGGAGAATGAAAAATAGAGGAGCTGCTCGTTAATTCAGAGGAAAAGTTTGGGGGTGCCAATGGAGACTGGAGCCATGTCCATTTCATCTTATCTACAATGATATGAGGCTTAAGCTTCTTTTAACGATATTATTACAGGGTATTATATGGCAGTGAGCCATTATGACTTCATCGTTTTCTCAGACCACACACAATCACCCAAGACCCTATCACACAGCCCTCGCCTTCCCCCCCACCAACACCACTTTTCAATTCTCAAACCTTGTGTACTTACCAGCAGTGCAGTGCACACCAACACCAACAGGATTCCAATCTTACCTTAGAAAAAGAAGCCGGCTCTCCATCATCTTGTGGACCGCAGATAGTGGCCCATTGAACAAACCTACGAAACACACCGCACACTATCATCCAAAACACACACGGGGCAAGGCTTCGAGCCAACCGAGCCGTACTGATTCTACACAGTATCAGTATACCTACGTCCCAATGCAATGGCATCCCAATTCGCCTTGAATCAGTCTCAGGTCGATCTTTAAAGACTATAAGAAGAAAGTAAATTTTTTAAATAAAGTGTGAAAGTGCAGTCTAAACTCTAAACTATTTGAAATCTGAAAAATCAATTTAAATTCTGGTGGGTACATTTTAGTTTTGCCTCCTCTTTTGCCTACAGCTTAATACGCCACTGCACTGTCTATACTAACTAATAATATCGTAAACATAACATAAATCTCTCGATGGATTCCACGTGCTTGGAAGAAGCTCCAATATTACTGGAAGTATAGGAGCAGTTATGCTCCTTTTGTTTGCAAAATTTACACCCTGTGTGATTTAGTACATCGCGTCTACCCCACTAAACTGCTCCACTAGTCTACTACTGATACATATACACATGACGAGAGCCCGCCGCCGAACTCACGGAAAAATTAAGCACCATCATCAAAATATTCTGCAGAGGTAACAACTTTTTGAGTCCTCTGCTGATATTTCCATTTCTCTTTTCAATACTTTCTCATTCTACATACAATACTACGTAAAAGTATATAGGGTGACGCATAACTTTGCCTACCCTTAAAGCCTATACTAATTCAATCAATTTTTATATTATTCGTGCAAGTATGTAGGTTCATCGGGAATTTGGTAAAAAGAAGTATAAAATCGGCGGTTTTAGAAGGATTTTAGACACAATTTAAAAAAGTGGGTGGCTGCCTGTACAGACGTATTTTTTAGCTGGAAGCATTTTATTTGAAATTTTAAGTGTCTACTTACTACTTGGATAGTAAAGGTGCAAATTACGAACCTCAAAGAAGACTGAGAATGAAAATGTATGACGAGTGACATGAGGCAAAAGTTTGTGAGTGTGAAGGCACAGATCTCAAGTTTTGATTTCATTCTCTGTTACGGTAGACAACAATGAGATGAGGTGAGATGAGATGGGAAGGTGTGCAAGAGAGAGAGAGAGAGAGAAAGAGAGAGAAAGAGAAAGCAAGAGACAAAGAGGGTGAGTGCCTACGTCGTCGGTGGTCCATTGACTGAGTGAGAGTGAGTTTTGAAAACTAAAATCAAATATTAATCGAATTCAGCGTTGAAATGTGTAAGACAAAGACTGTCATTCTCCTGTCAATTTCAAATGACACATGTACACTGTCTCCTTGTCTCCTTCTATGCTCCCCCCTATTAACTGACACATCTTCCTCCTCATTCGAATTTGTCTCGAGAGCCTCTCTCTCTCTCCCTCTCTCCACCAAAAAATCCTGAGACGTGGAGACAAGCGACAAACGTTCAGAGGAAGAGCAGAACGACTGGAAGGACATGGGAGAGTTTGATACGTCGTATAAAAAAAAGAGAGGGAGAAAAAAAAACGTTGAATTACGAACATATGTAGTTTGTCGAAGAAGGAAGAATGTTTAAGTGAACGAGACGTTTTTCCGATGAAGACAGAAAAGTCAGAGAAAACTGGCACTGCCGTTTCTGTTTCTGTTTCTTTGAGAATCCTTTATTTTTTTTTACTTTCTCTCACTCTCACTCTTTCTCTTTCCTTTCTCTCTTGCTTTCTCCCTTGCTTTCTCCCTCTCTCTTTCTCTCTCTCTCTCTCTCACTGTACTTCTTCATCTCATTCTTGAGCTGACTCTGTACTTGTAGTTTCCCTCAGTTCTCTTTTCCAAGTGGGCGTAGTGAAGTGGAACCCAAAAGAAAAAATAGTCCGAAGTGCTTTTCGAGTAAATTTCCGGTCCTTGTCGCAACGTATCTAGTGTATATGTGTGGGGGGCTCTGTAGCCGGAGTTGTTCATGACCATAGCGGGGCTGTGTGTTGAGAGCCTCCAGATATCCTTATTTGTATTTCCAAGATAAAACATACGGATAATATTATCGGCGATGCTCCAAGTACAATACAATACCATTCAAGAAGTACATCTAACAGCTGTTAACACGAATAGTCATTTCACTTTTTTTTCCGTCTCATCCTCAAGCTTTATCCGAACGTTCCGTTGAGTTATAGGTTGAAAAAAACTTGAAAACACAGCCTGGCTTACGAGGGGGTTTCAAATGTGGCGGTAGGCCACTTTTGAGTGAGTCGAGTTAGTCTTGTGGGAAGGTCAAAGGATGCTTGCATGTGTTTTAAAAAAATTTCATCATTTTTGGAACGTTCTTTAAAGGGTTAAACCTCTTAACCCTTTCATAGTGAGCCGATAGATTAAACTGGATATTTTAAAGAGTGTCAAAACAATAATGTAACTATTTTTTAAAAAGCTCAAAACTAAAAACTGACGATTTTGAAGTGTATCAAAACATTAAATAAAGGATTTTGTAAAGTGTCACAACAATAAACAAGGAATTTTAAAAAGTGTCAAAACATTAAACTAAGGGTTTAAAAAACATCAAGACAAGATATTGACGATACAAAAAAATATCTAAGCATTTTACACACACACACACTGTATCAAAATATGAAACGAGCATTTTAAAAAAGTTTACTTGTATTAGAAAAGAAAAGGAAGAAATGCCCAACTGAATCACTAAGGCTTTCCTTGTCCGTTACGCCATCACACTAATATTTGCAAGGCCCGTACTGGAGCTCTTTGTCCAGGCTCCCTTCTGGAAGTTTTTGTCCAGACGTTGAAGTAGAAACTAAAGAAACTAAACGGTAAATATATGTATATTTTTGACTAAAAAAAATGAAAAGAAAAATCCAAAAAGAAACAAAATTCCTATAATGTACCTAAGGTTACCTAGTTTGTATCTTTTGCCAATAAGGTTTCCTTCCTAGCTTTTGTCTCTCGCCTTGTACTCAGCTCACTAGTGAGGCTCCTCTCAATTGGGTCGTCAATATGTATACATACTACTACTTATAAACTTTTTTTTTTGCTGGAGGGAAAAGTTAGCTCGTGAACATATTTTGGTCGCTGTAGGTGTGGGCATATGGGGAAATACGTACTTATACTTGAGATGACAGCTATATAGATATATATAGGCACACCTACTACAGTGCAATGGTGGGTGCGTGTTGTGTTGGAAGTAAGTATGTACCTACCTATGTACCTACTGTTATGGAATGGATGGACAGTGCAGTGTCAAGTGTTGCTGCTGCTGCTTCCTCCTGTCCTTGAATAAACTGTTTTATCTCCCAACACTGTCATAGACAGTACTACAGTGACGGAACCATTTTGCCACGTGGACTCCTTCCACAAGAAACACTGTTCAAACATCCTTAACCTATTCGGAACGGGCAAAGCATGAAAATAATGTTTTAGAAAAAGTGTTTATACTATAAATTAACTTTTCAAAAAGGTCAAAAAACTAGTAATTAACATTTTATAAAAAGTGCTTGTACAACAAACTAACTTTTTAAAAAAGTCAAAAAACACGTAATTAACATTTTATAAAAGTCAAAACTAGAAACCAACATTTTCAAAAAGTCGAACATACATAGTACGTAATCGATATTCCAAAACAGTAAAAATATCTAGTATTTAACATTTTCAAAAAGTGTCAAATCTAGTATTTAACATTTTAAAAAAGTGTCAAATCTAGTATTTAACATTTTCAAAAAGTGTCAAATCTAGTAATTAACATTTTCAAAAAGTGTAAAAACTAGTAACTAACATTTTTCAAAAATGTCAAACTAGATATTGCCGTTTTGAAAAGGTAAAAGGTTAAGAAGCAAAGAAAGTCATATTCAAGGAACAAAGGGCTATTTGGCGTATTTCAAATGATCATTTTGCTTCTTCAGTTGGGATATACAAGATCCATAGGACCCGCCACCCAACCAAGGAAGGAGCCCATCTTCCCCTTAAGGAGACCATTGTAATTCGAATGACACGTACTTTTCAACAAAAACTTACAATTTCGTTAAGGATGCTTCTTATCTTTTAATTTGTTTCCTTCAAGTTTTTTTCCCCCTTCCTTTCCTCTTCCAAGGACCACGACGAACCTGTGTCCGTCTCCAAAATAGAAAAACTGCCCTGGCCCTGAACTGTGTTTACTCAGTGAAAAAGAAAACTGAGCTGAAGATCCAGAGCCAGAACCAGAACCAGAACCAGAACTCCACACACTACAGGTATCACAAGATGGTCTGGGGTCTATGGATGCATTATGTATTCCCGGACCGTCTAATGTCCCAATCTGTCCTGATCCTGACAAAGAAAATATCGAAATTGTCTCAAACACGGCTGTCCTTATGTAAGTAAGTAGGTGGGTGCATGCCTTTAGATAGAGGTGTGTACTAGAACGTGTCTCCTATCCATCATCAGAAGGGGCAACCTCTCTATGCAGAATTTTATAAGTAAAAGAATATAGATAAAAATTTGGGGAAAAGTACGTAGGGAAAACACAAGTAGAAAATGAAAAGGGAACGAACGTGGGATGAATAACGAGAGGAGAGGAGAGTTGAGTTGAGAGCGAGGTAAACTTTTTTTTTTGGAAGAGTGTATGGTATACAGATTACATTCCTGTATCATATTTATTTATTGAACGTAAAATGAATTGTAAAATTGTAGCTAATCGTAGGTGAAATTCCCGGGGTAGACCCGGCCTAATACATGCATATATATGTGGAGTACCTACCTACCTAAAGTACACTCTCTGAACTGACTACGTGGAGGACTGAAGTAGCGTCGGGGAACTTTAACGTTTTTTTCTAGATACAAAAGTGTAAAAAAATATCTCGGCTAGTTTTTTATGACAAGGGTGGTGAACTTCAATTTGGTATAAAATGCCCATGAACAACTTTTTTGTGTATTTTTTTTTGTATTCTTCAACAAGAATACAAAATAGTGATAAAAAGAAGGGAGTGAATGGAACGGACGGAGCAAATGTATTTACTTTAGTGTCGAAAAAAGTGCCTTGCCATTGTTCGGCTAGGAGAAGAGTAGACAAAGTGGCGGTGGTGGGTTGTCAGTCCGTCTCTCAGAATAAGGTAGATAGGTCAATATTATGTTGAGCGAGCTTTCCGCCTCTCTGCTGTTGGGGGTTTTCATAAATTACACTCTTACCAAAATGTGGAGGGGGGGGGGGTTCAACATAGTGCACAATGCAGTGTAGTGTGGGGGAACTTCCCTTGTAAAAAAACATGTTAAAAAAAGTATAAGCTATTACTTATTCGGGAGGAGGGTACTCGAACTATGGCGAGAGCTGCTATAAGTAATTTATGAATGTCCCTCGTGTGCTTCTATGTGAAGATATGGGTTTGTGAAAGTGGAATCTCCTCATAAAGTATCTGTTCGTCGGAGGAGATCAACATTTCTTTCCTCGTGGCTGAGTGAAACAATCAATAATCCCTAGAGCTCGATCTCAACTCACCAGAGTCGTACATATGCACATAGAAGATGCGAAAACTCACTTTAGTCCAAAGCCAAACCAATATGGTGTCCATACCTACAGATATATTTACGTACCTTACACCTCCGATTAGTGGGTCTAGTTCCTAAACTAACACAACGGTAAAACCATTGTAACTTCGTCATAACTAATTCACTCATTAAATCGAATTTTGTAAAGCCCTGGTTTCTTTTAAAACACTTTTTAGAGAACGGGTCTTAATATTAAGCTTTTCAGAAAGGAGAAACCAAGGAAAGAATCAATACAAAAGCGTTTATTCTACAAATTAACTTTTTTCCTCAAGGCCAAAACAAGGAATTAACATTTTAAAAAAGGTCAAAACAAGGAATTAACGTTTTAAAAAAGGTCAAAACAAGGAATTAACATTTTAAAAAAGGTCAAAACTAGTAACTAGCACTTTTGAAAAGTTCAAAACTAGTAACTTGCACTTTCAAAACGGTCAAAACTAGTAACTAGCACTTTCAAAACGGTCAAAACTAGTAACTATGTAGCACTTTCAAAAAGGTCAAAACTAGTAACTAGCACTTTCAAAAAGGTCAAATAGTACCGTATCCTCGCAAATAGAACATCCGTAGTCCCACTCTATAATACAGTCCCATGCTACGAAGGAAAAATTAAAATAGAGCCCCACTCTCTAATAGAGCCCCATGGGGCTGTTTAACATAGGGACTGTTATACGGCAAGCAATGCGGGAAGTTTTGAATACAGCCCCACTCTCAAATAGAGCCCCACTCTTTAATAGAGTCCCAGTCAACGGCAACAATTTTTGAATAGAACCCCAGGGGCTCTATTTGCGAGGATACGGTAACTAGCATTTTCAAAAAGGTCAAATCTAGAATTGACAAATTTTTAAAAATGCAAAACTAGACATTACCGTTTGGAAATGGTTTTAGAAGTGATGCTTTTGAAAATAGTGTATTCACAACCGCTTGTAATAAAAAAATGTGTTTACTCTTTAGATTATGAGTACAATGAAATAGACTAGGAACTATTCAAGTCACCGGTGACGAATCGGTGCTTTACTTTCCCTTCCACTATACCAATGTCGATAGTTGATACGTTAAGTTATCTCCTAGGGTTATGGACATTGGATATGATTTTCATGGATATGTCTGAAACTGAGTGTAATGGAATGCTACAAATGATAAGCTATCATCCTACACAAGATACTCTAGGGCACTTTCGTACATTACGCGTAAAAAAGCAACTTTCCCTCACATTTGGGCTTCTTGCGGTTTAAGAACCCCCTGAAGAACCAGGAAGCATATACTACGAATTTCTACAATTCAATCGTAATTTATGAACAAGCCCCTTATACAAAAGCGTACCTAGGTATGGACGGACCTGCATTACAGAAGCCGAGAAGAGATATAAATAGATGAGGAGAAAGTAGGAAGGAAAGTACATAGTATATTGGCTGCTCAAGTACGTAATCATTGGAGTAGAAAAATAGGTAAAGAACAACTATCACTGATCACAAGTGTTTATTCTACGCACAAATTATACTCTGTACTTCCTTCTACTGAAACTGATACCAAGGACCGGACGTGTAATTGATTTCAAATCCTTCGCCCAAACCAAACCATTCTCTCTTTTCGAAGCTGGAAAAAGAGGCAAAAATGGCCGACCCACCTGGACCCGGGCACTTGACCCCTTTCAATTCTGATTGGATCCTCTAGTATTGGTCGGATTTAACAATAAGCTCTTTTGAACTCACTTGTGAGCACTATAATATGTCAATATAGGCAGGGCAAGAACCTGACTTGACGTCAATCTCCCATATTTTATTAAGAGCAAAAGCCACATACATTCACCCAAAATGTCACTCAAATCCCGAATTCGAATTATAGAACAAATGGTACAAGTTGACATGTAAATTGTACAGAGAAACGTTTACGTTCACGTCGTGCCACGATCGACCAAGGTTTGCCCTCAAGATGGAAATGTAGATGTCAAGCCTTGAAGCTCTACATGCATCCATCCCTATGTTATATTAGTATTAGACTTTGTTTCACCATTCCGGCATCTGCTGTTGGCTGAGGATTAAGATAATCCTTTTTTTTCAATGTTGTGTACAAAAATAAATCCTTTTGGAAATCCTGACGGCTAGTATTATTGATGCACGCTCCGCTTCCCTCCTATGCTTTTACCTAAATGACTTTCTCATGAATATTGTATAGCATAAAAAAATTGTTAGCTAAACCCTGCACAGACACAACATGTAATATATTGTATATTTGTTATGCATTTTATCCCATGTTTTCTCTTTATGCTCAGTAGCGCAGCGGTGTGGGAGCTCCTGCATTGTGCAATATACATACGTGCATATGACAGCCCTGTCAACGACGGACGTTCTGGCAGTAAAGATTGTTATTGTAGACATTATAGTTCTCATTTTTCTTATGAATTTCAAACCTTCAAGCCTCACGCGAGTACTTTCTCTCTCACAACTGCGGACCACATATAAATAAACATGGTTTATTCGGAATCCGTAAGCCTTCAAAGAAAATTGCCGCGGATTTTGTGTGGCTGTAAGTTGTTTGTTTGTTATAGGAGGATACAAAATATTCCATCATTCCATCCATCCACTGTATATATGTTGTTCCAATACAATTCATAGGTAATTGCCGAGTTGATATTGATAGATGGTTAGCATGCACTTTGTATTTTGGAACATCCCCTTTTTCTCGTTTATTGCAATGCCAAATGCAGTAGTTGCATGGTAGAAAGAACAAAGAGGAATTAAATTTCAATGAAATGTCGAGTTTCAAAATACCGTAGAACACTGAAATTCATTCACCTTTGATTTTGATTTTTTGATGCACTTCAAATGGAAACGTGACGGCTACTCACAATTACAAAATTGCACACTAAATAGGTTAAAGCTTCAAATTCTGGATTCTAGTGATCTATTTATCTCCAGTATCATATGTACGATTGAAACTTTGCCACGGCTTCTATTGGTACTTGTAATTGTAGCTAAAAGAATGCAAAAGTGCACCTGAATCTAGCATTACAAAACGTGTTCTCTAAGGAGTTGAAATTTTTCATCTATGCATGTAGAAGCCTGGCTTTTCATTTGTGTGGGCCCTGGGCCGTCGAATGTTTTGACTTGTCTATTTCTATATATCTGTATTACTTTGCATGTTCTAACCAGAGCCTGTAGAAGTGAATTGAAGTGCCCACGTTGAGACGGTAAGGATAGGGACCTGGTCGATAGCCCAGAAATGGATTGGCATTGGTAGAAAAAGCATAATATATATATGCATAATAGCGGTAAATTCATAGGCTGTGGATGAGATGAGATGGTGGAGCTGAGCCACATTAAATTCACTACTGTGGCTTGTCAGGATCAAATTCAATCCAGGAGCCCCATGTAATGGGAAATAGTTGAAGTGAATGGAAAAATGGGATGCATGTTCAAGTAGAAATTAAACGAGCTTCCTTTCTTCAAATGGGCTTCCGTACTTCACTTTCTCACTCTTTCATATTAGGGAACAGGATAGATAGATCCAGACTCCCAGCGGATATGGTCTGTCTCACTGCATCCCTCTACTCGTCTCGTACACATACATAAATAGACTGGCTCATCACAGATTGTTGTATTAGTAGTACTCCAGGTTTCGACTGGACTGGGAAGTAGAGACAGAGCTACATACATACATGCAGCCGACAGAGAGTGAAAGTGAATCAAGTATGAAACAAGGAGCCAACTTATCTAGGTCTGGGAAATTATTTGGGGAAAAAATGTTTTCCTGAGTATGGTTTCGGGTCTTGTATTTAATTAAAAATGCTGAATCGAGCTCTGCGAGAGTTAAATTCAAAATTGTAGGAATAAATCTAGGTACTTTTCATTCAGCTTTAGACTCTTGTGCAGGGAACACACGGGAGCTACAACCGTGCCTAGAAGCCACCAACTTTATATTATTTCACTACCAATCTGGATTCTGGATTTTCCCCCTGTAGAGATCAGTTTTGTGTTCTTGTTCTACATATTTTGTTTGTTTCTTATGGCCTCCTTCCGACTTCGACTTCGACTTCTGAACTACTCACAATTTTACTTTGTCGGCATTCAAAATGCTCCCAGTTATTTAAAGGCTACTTACCTATTCTGTACAGCTTGAGTGTGTGTGTGTGTGCTGGAAGGTACTGGAAGGATCCGCCAAGTATACGTACCCATGCGAGTTTCCTTACCTCATTTTGAAAAACGATCCTTTGTTTGTGTGACCCTCAAGATTTAATAGTGGAGCGTTTAAATTTATGCTATTGTGGTTACACATACCAATGCATGGGAAAGATGCGATATGAGAATGAGATGAGATCCATGCGTATTTCTATTCCTTCAGTTTTTCTAGAATTACGCTCATTGCATGCTGGATTTTTGGAGGTAGACCCAGGGATACTGATAGGAGCAAGTGAAAGTGGTGATAGAGAAAGCACGGAAGTAAGCGAATCCTCATGTAATCGTAAGACATTGAAGGGACCCCCTGTTGAAGTAGCGATTTGTAAAAACATATTTAGAGGATTTCTTAGGATCTTCTATATTGGATTCTTTTCTAGCTTTCATAATGGGATATCTTTGCAAATTTCAAAGGAGATCAGCTGAGGATATTTCAATTGGTTTCTTCCTTCCTTCCTTGAGTAAATCCACACACTCTTTTTATTACTCACATTTTTCAGCTAGATTCCTTTTATTGTGACAATGTCGTCTGCGGATAAAACTCCTTTCTTTCCAAGCCTGGATAATATTGTCTTTTCCGTGGTGAAAGCTCTAGCTTCAGGCGATCAGCATAGCCGCCGTTTTAGTCATTTCAGCCAACGTTGTTTAAGCATAAGCGTACAAGGAACAATCCTGCTTATTGTCAGTTACTTACAATAAAAGGTTTGCAACAAGTACATGTTCATGTAAGGCGTGCGGATTAATTTTCTCCTGTGAATGTACACAATTTCATATGTTCAACGTTATAAAAAATACTATTAGTTTATTAACTTTCAATTACAAGCATGGGGAATGTGATAGTGGGTTAGCGCCCTGGAAGCGACGCACTAGAATAAATATGATAAAATGTAATAAATACAGAGACCAGAAAACACGGATGTATACTCATAGGCTAGAAAAAGAGACAATTATTCCAGCCTTTAAATTACAACTACTAATGTACGTGTTTCTTAAAAAAGTATAAATTATTATTAAATCATTAATTTATGACACCTCCAGGATGAGGAGATATGGAGTGAAAAATCAATAAAAGAAACAAAAGACATGGACAACTCTGGTCGGGTGTGACTTTCTACAAATTATTTTCAAGGGCAAGAAAAACAAAGACACAAAGGAAAAGTTTCCTTCCATCTAATACAGATTACAGATACGGATACCCAACGCATGGTTCGTGGGCCACGCCACGGCGCTCGGGAGGGGAATTGGCTGGCCTTGAAATGAACTTGTGAATAGAATAGTTGGGCGAATAGATAGAATAGAGAGAGGAAATAAAGGAGAAAGCAGCTCATTAAGTAATGTGTGTGCATGGATCCATTTCACGTCAATGTGACAAACTCTTGAGAATCTATATGTATAGTATCTCTTGACTGTCACATCCAATGGTCATTTGTTTGAATGTAAAGAACGGAACTCGCTGGATATTTCACAGCATGTCATCTGAGCCCATTCATGCTCAGATTTAGTGCTTAATTCTCTCTCCCTCTCTGCTTTCTCCAACTTTTTTTTACGATCCTCAAGTGAAAAATGAATCAAGTTTTCAGAATAATCTAACAAATTAAAGGAAATGAACTTCTTAATTTCCATTTGTGCTCTCACACATTTTGCGTACATTGAATCCAGAGCTCAGATATAGAGTGTATCGGATCTTGCCTATAGGGACAACCGATCAGTAGTATATGTAATTATCTGTAAAATGTTCCTGTAAATAAGTGATTTCTTTTTTATACAGAATGTTAAGGGTTTATCTATATGTATACTGCATTGGTTTGGTATCGGTAATGGGATTGGGTAGGAGAAAGTGGCTAATAATACATGTACATACAAAAGAACCACTGAAAAACTGTAAATAGAATTGTAACAATTGTTTTCTTGCGAGTATACACATTTATATAGATACATATTTATATTATATATCAGTTATACAATGACTATCTCTCTATCGTTATTCTGTAATTGTGTAATTCAATAATAATTAGATATCCATTATATCTATGTAGGTATATATATATATATATTTATATAATCGTGGAGCGTTAGTTCGGTCGTTCGGTGCCTTTAGTTGTTCATGAGCGCTTACGTTTACATTTTTCTTTTGTAGTTTTTTCACACGCTCAGATGAAGACAAACAAAAAGAATTAACAATCATTTCGTAAGTGACACACACATATAATGGAACTGTACTTTGTCAATTGTGTGTAATTTCCATCTCTCTGGTCACGTTACTGTATGTGTAGAGGATTCTAATAGCAATGACTGCAACATAGGAGGTAATAATACACAATTTTTTGCTAAAACATTTATGGCTTCTACTCGCACTTTCACTCGTTAATATATTTCTCTTCTTTCTTGACTGGGATTTTCCATTGAATGGGTTGAGTGAAAGGGAAAGTGCTTCCCAGTTTCCTCATCTAACTTTTTAGACAGATAGACAGACAGACGCACACACTGACACAGAAGCACACCAGGAAGGAACCGAAGGGAACATGTTATAGGATGTGGAAGTTAAATAAATTGATGGACAGACACGCTGGAATTGAAAATATATGACACGTCACGTTTCTTTTAAAAATCAATATTTAATTGCGTCAACATACATAGTTTGTTTCCTTCTCTCCGATAATAACGATAATGTTAACACTATCCTTAATCCTGTAGCACTAGTCGTAATCGTAAATAGTAGTAATTGTAGTAATTAGTATGAAACGTTCTTCAACGTTCGATTGACGAGTATACGTATATTCATATATATATATTTATTAGTACTTACATACATGATGAAAAGTTCAACTTCAACTTTAACTTTCTCTTCTACTATTTTGAATAACTCACCATTATAGTATTACGTAAAGGACAAGTTTTAAACTGGTTGAAATGTACTAGGGTTAGTTAGTGAGGAGGCGAGCCTTTCCCTTCATTGTTTTTTGAACGACACTTTTCTTGTGGAGCAGTGGAAGGATAACCTTTCCACATGGAATGATACCAATTATTGTCTCGGAAATGCTATTATGACAAATGATTATGATGATAGGGCTACATAGGAAAGAGTATAGTTCTATATTTAGCTCTCTGTATAGATTTAGGTTGATCCCTTCTATATCTGGTGAATGGGGGCTCGTACTGGTACTGGTTAGGTCTGTCGGTGAAAGTACATAGTGTCGTTGGTGGTTGCTTGTAAGTACACTCGCTTTATTTTTTGTTGCCTTCCCGTTTCCACTGCCGTTGCCGTTACCATGAGGATGAAAATGCTTGAGTGAAAATCTGAGTGAATTAAAGGGAAAAGTAGAAAGTAGACGGAGGGGTGGGAGCGGGTTGGCGGGGGGAAAGAAGAGAGATTCAATGCGTGAAATTTGATTCGACATCCATGGGCTCATTTATGGATGGCTATAAGAAGGTCCGTTTTTATGAAATGAATTCCTAGTTTCCAGCCAACTTGTCTCCAATGACGTGATGAGGAAGTGATTCCAGCCATTCTCACCAGCCCACCAGCCCACCCCCCATTCACGCTCAAAGTGTCTCTCTGAATCTCTTCCACTTTCATGGGACCATTCTCTCTATGGTCATATTTGGATATGTAATGTAATAAGTAAGTACGTATGTAAAGGCATATATGTACGTACTGTTGGGTAGGTACATACAATCCACTCATGTACTACTTTCTCCTAGTCCTTCCTTCATCGTCCGAATTCCGAATTCCATTGAATTAGTTGGTATTGTTGGAGCTATAGACATAGATATTTTGAGAGTAAAAGGTCCATGAAAGCATCTCCTAGCCAGACCAACTTTAAGACCCAGAAGAAGGCCTACCTCGTAGTGGAGTAGCTACCTAGCATGGCATGGTTTTGGTGGCGAGCCATTGCTGAGAGCTCTTTTACTCTCCTGGAGTTTTATTAAATGACAGCATAAAATTCAAGAAGTTGATCCTCCATTCTGTGGCGTTGGTTGGTCCTTATTTTGGGAGTTTATTCGGAGAGATATAGCTTCCGAAGGTATGCCGTCTTTCTTCCTATTACTATGCTTTCCTTGATCTAGCAATCAAACACAGAAGAGCCTCTAATAGATAGCACGCACTATCTGTAAATGGATGAGCTATAGGGCTGTCGTTCCAGGCATATCTTTCAGTGAGTTGAGATCCATTAATAGCGTCCGATTAAGAACATTTCTCACACACTGAATTTTTCCTCAACTTTTATTTAACTACACTTCTATGATGAGCTATCTATTCGATGGATATAAACACGTGCGTGCGGTGGGTCCTTACAAAATCTGGTCATTACCCAAGCGAGGCTCACAACTCCCACGCCATCATTCTATTTCCATTTCCAAGGCCATTTCGATTGGAAATGGAGAAAGTCCTTGTAGGTACTTTCACCAGTCGCCGTAGAACAGTCAAGGTGGTAGTTGCTGATGTTGTTGTTGTTATTATTGTTCCAGTAATATTTTTAGTATGATGTGAATAGGAAGAGATGTATGGGGAAAGGAGGAGAAGGGATAGAATACAATGCAGTGCACGGATGTATGCACTGCAGGCGTATTGACTGCTTGGAGAGAAATCAGCGACCATGACTGACTTGGAGTGAAATGACTTTGTACGATTGCTGGAGAAATTGGATGCGAGTAAAAGGAATGCTTGGGCTTCGTCGTTCTCACACAGAGTCAAGTAGTAACGGTGAGCATTTAATGGTCCGAGGAGAAATGCGGAGCGAGGAGGTGGACCCCACTTTTTATTTATCTGCTCACCCACAATACAAAAATAAGCAGGAGACATTTCCAGGACCAGAGGGACGCCATCGCTTCATTATGGTACAGCTCCGCGGGATTCTCACCTGTCAAACCAAATCAAACCATTAGAGCCTCTACGTCAGTCTCACCAAATTACAATTACAATATCTGTACCATTACGAGTAGTGCTGAGTCAACACTAAATCACTTTCTGCTTTCATCAACGCTATTTTTTAATTTAATTACACACCGCACCTGTACTCATTATCATAATGACTACCACACTGTATCTATTCGATCGTTTTGGTAACTCAAGAAGCGGAATACCAGAGCTTTCACAGTCGAGCCCTCAAATAGTTGAGGAGAGCCATGTTACAGAATGTATAAATAGAACCGTCTGACTTTCACCTGATGTGAAAACGACGTAAACCGAAAGTTTTGGTAATTTTCTAGAACATGTAGATGGGAGATTTAAAACAGATAAAACATTTTGCGCGCTTTCTAAACCACTTACTTAGTACTTTACTGTTTTTCAAAACGCAATGATGGAATATTTCTCGTCCTTCTACTTGTAACGTGGCAACAACATCGTTTTAAATTATTCTGAAAGTGCGTCAGTGCTTGAAACAATAAATGAGCTAGAAACTGCCTTTTGCCTCCTCATTACTGGGATATTTAATACAGTATGGACGCCTAGTTGTGATTCTGTTTGGAGCATAAATTGAGTTTGCTAGGTTGCGGATTTCATTGTTTGCGGAGAAATTATTATTTGTATGGTGAAAATGAATGGAGGGAAAGAAATTAACAAATTCATTATTTCTGTCCAGATTAAAGGGAGGCTTGGAAAATACGATGAGGTTATTTTATTTGGTCTCACAGTGAAAGTGACTGTGGGTCTGTGTAATGTAATACTTACCTGCTCTACCATATCTGGAGGGCAAGGCATGTTCTACATGAGCTATTCAACAAAAGACCTTTGCATGTTGGCAGAGCATAGAAGCCGGCTGGATGCGTATTCATGTATATATATATAAATAGGTATATCAGTTTTTGAAGGCAGGCAGGATCTTGAGACCCCAGTCACTATACACAAACACAACCGAAGCATATTCTGGTGAAAAGGGAAAATAATGGAAATTGTTTTGCTACAAAAACAAAACCACAACACTTTGCTCCACATCAGCTGAAACATATGTAGAGCTGAGCGTAGACTTGTGAGTGTTTTGCCTTCCTGCTGAGTGAGGTCTCATGGGGAGAAAGATGGGTCGAGAATACATTTGCGAGGAGTGCGTCTCTGGTTTTAGGCTCTACTTCGTGTCGTCCTTTTATCTCTCCTTGTCTTTCTACATCCACCACACTGTCTTCAGACACTACAGTCTGCAGCACAGGGGCCGTCCAAATATTACCACTACCGACTACTGTGAAGCCCAGTGTGGCTCTAAACACGGATAAATGCCAATTCGACGAGTTCCCATCTTTCCAACAATTCAAAACGATTATTTCTTTCACTTATATGTAAAAAATAACCCGAAATATATATTATTACTACTTTCGCCAAGTACAAGCTTGGCGTGTAAAATTTCTTTCAAGTAAGGCCAAGTTTCTGCATGTAATCTTTTAGGAAGTTAGAAACACTTTTTTTCGAGTTTAAAACATTAATAGGTTTTTTTAAGAGTGTGGAACATATACATAATTGACGCTTTTATGACGTTTCAAAGCAAGGAATTCAAAACGTACAAGCATCAAACCACAACTTACATCTTTCAAAATGTAAAACATGAAACTAGCTTTTCAAAAAGAACTATAATCACAAATTACACCTTTCAAAATGTGTAAAACATAAAACTGGCTTCTTAAAAACAACTCTAAACACAAATTACGTTTTTCAAAATGTGTAAAACATGAAACTAGTTTTTTAAAAAGAGCTCTAAACACAAACTAAACCTTTCAAAATGTGTAAAACATCAAACTGGTTTTTTAAAAAAAAATCCAAACACAAATTACATCTTTCAAAATATGTAAAACGTGAAACCAGCTTTTTAAAAAGAAGTTTTTGAATGACTTCGTATTTGAAAGATCCCCAGGGCTGGCAGGATCTCTAATATACACTCTGTGCCTATAGGGCCAACCGTAGTTGGTAGTGTGTGTGTGTGTTTGGATGAACGGTGAGGAGCCCGGACTTTCTCTGCTCCACTCTGGTTGCTGTGCCCTGTCTACGCTGTCTGAAGGCTGCCGTTTGAGAATAATGTGTGTATGGCGTATGCTCCGTCCTTATATTTATGGCTTTCCATCTTTAAGACTCTGAGCTTTTCAACTTATCACGTGGAGAACCACCAACCAGAACTATGACTATAGTTTCCTACGACAAGAGCAAGAATTGGTAAACGTCAAGTAATTCATGTCAACCGTCTCAGCCCAAAATCAAGATCACAGTGCATATCAATTCCATAAAACATTACAAGCCTCGTCTTTCTTCCCCCAAAACACAAAAACCCACACAAACCCAACACTAACACCCTTTCTCCATTGTCTCCCTTTCTCTTGTTTTTTGTTTTTTTTTTGGGCAAAATTTTAACATATCACTCCAGCTTGTCCTTTTCCCCCTTATCTGTCCTCTTTGTAGATTGAGCAAATATTTATACACATATATATATGTACGCTATAGTACATATACAGACGTACTCTCCTTTCCCAAAAGCCCAGCATGCTAAAAGTGATGAGTTGGCTATGGAGAAAATACGGATATGCCTCACAAATTCAAATGCTTTCAGTCAGAGCATTTGAAATATTTTTTGCAGCACTTTTTCCCCAAGGAAAACAAATTAGGTTATAAATTTATATAGCTATACATATACATACATTTTTAAAAAGTAGGACAGCCTTGTACTTGCTTTTTGTAGCTATTTCAAAAGTAAAAGGAGCCCACATCTAACTAGTAAGCGTTAGCTGGCCGAAATAAATATTGCCAAAAATTACTTCTGGAATTTAAGAATCCATCGATTTCGAAAAGAATTTTTTCAATTAAAATACCAATTTGAAAAAGATACCTGTTTTAACAGTTTATTTAATCAATAAATTACAACTTAAACGAATTTTCAATGCAAATTGTGAGCATTCTCAGTTTTTCAGCTGAAAATCAAAATATTGGCAAAAATCCCTCTATACTAATACATGTGTACAGAAGCCCCTGATTTGCGGCAAACTCCATCTGTTTTTAATTATAATTTTTTTACGGTAGTGATAGACGGGCTAGAATCACCAGAATTGCCATAAGAGCACATTATAAATAGTGGAAGTGGAAGCGAAATTGAAATTGAGATTTATAGACAATAGTCCCATTGCACTTGATTCCATCACATTAAATAAAGGATTGGGCAAGAGGGTACTCATACAAAAGTACTTTGTGCAAGGATAAAATCATAAAATCTATACTCTAACTCCACCACGAAGATATCACTCAACTAATCTTTGGAATCAAATTGAAAATTCCCAATCCCCATCTCCCAACCTGACGTCCCAGCAGCACCACCACCACCACCACCACTGCACTGGATCAAAGAGAGATTATGCTTTGCATATGCATCTCAATTTTTTCCCCATTTAGAAATCAATTCTAGAGTCGCATATTTCTAAATCTACGACTGTACACTCCGCCGACGCTCGTTCCTGGAATTGATTGCACCGCCGTCCATACTCGACGGAGCACACGTAAACATCTCAAATCTTCCTCATGGAGCTAAATGCGGAAGTGAAAGGATTTTTGGCCATTTGATCATAGACAGTGTATATGCCCTCATGATATATGCCCATAATAAACCGCTTCAGTGCCGACTGAACTACCACAAAGCATGTATGTAACTGCAGGCAAAAGCCTCGATTATTTGGCTGGTGTACATAGTTTTGCTTCCCGAATAATAATAGTTTAGAGCAGTGCACGCCTCTTTATCATGCGTACGAGTCAACTTTACATAACTAGTCACAAGTCTACATACTTGCTTGTTATTCTCAGTCTCAAGTCCCATCAATCTTTGGGAAAAGAGTTGAAAATTCGTACAGCATTATAGCTTGTCTGTTTACATTTAATATCGCATATGACGAATCATTTTCTAATAGTAAAATCTCTTGCTCTGGATTTAATTCTAAGCTGCTTTTATTCAAGTCTAAACTGTAAGCTTGAAAACCCCTTTAAAAAGTAGAGTTTTTCTTTTCAACCTTTTCTAAACGGTAATATAATTGGTTTTTACATCTTTTTGAAAATGGGTGTTCTTGTTTTGACCTTTTTGAAAATGGTAATTTCTAGTATTGACTACTTCGAAAAAGATGTTTTGTAGAATAACCCCTTTTGCTAAACTATTTTTTATGGAATCCCAGTTCCGAATAGGCTAAGGCTACAAATTGTATTAATTGAACTTACCATTAAGAACGTGGACGGTGATGGTCGCATTTTGTGGGGGGGCTGAGCAGAGATATGTGCCACCGTCCTTGCGGGTGACCCAGGCAACATGGAGAATACTTTTGGCATGGTCAGCAGTCATATCAGTTTTGATGCTCACGCCCCCCCGACTCACGTCATGATTCAGGAGATCCGCATTCCGAAACCAACTCACGGACCTCGACTTGACGTTATTCACTGGAAAAATATTCAAATCAAATCCTTAATCATGAGCCCCGACGATCTCCGAAGGAGGAAAATATCCCTCGTGGCAACTATTATCGTCCCATATAAATGTATCACCATTACTTATTTACTCTAATGTCACCCAGGACAGACACTGCACTGCCAAAGAATGAACCAACGAAACCAAAAAAAAAACAAAACAAAACACGTAAAAAACGAAAACAAAAAGAGAAAAAAGCATGTGTCAACTCACTATGTACATATGCATGCAAAAACACAGACCACTGCAACCATGCCTCATACATACATACTGTCCAAAGATACACATGCACCTCATGGATGAGCCGTCATGAAAAATTGATACAAAACGTTCGTGTGGTAATCCAATGTATTATGCAAGAGTGTACATCTACTGTACAAATCTCTCAAAAAGACTTTGAACTCACCGTTAGCACTCCATAAAGTTGAGCGTAAGTGGAATTTAAGTAAAATATGAGAAGCTCGTACGATTTGTCAAAAAATCATTACTTCATCCTATCATGGGGACGTCTACAAATATAAATTTAAAATGGAAGCTCGTCCCATCATATTTGTATATGTATAAGGGTACATAATGCGTTTCTGCATTTTATTTCTATTTTGTAAATACATCCTTAAAAGATCTCCTGGCTACTAAATGTTTTACTGGTCCCGACTTTGAGGAGATGTAGGACGGCCGGGACGGAATTTATGGTAAATATGGGTCAAATTCTATCAAAAAGATTGAGGATGACGATAAACATGTTGAAGGGAAGAAAGAGAGAGAGAGAGAGAGTTTAAAGGGAAACTCTAGAGTCCATAAATAACTGGAGGCAGAACATAAGTTTTAATTAAACTAAGGAAAATGCTCTTCTTTTGGGGTTGACTTGGGCTCTGAGTTTGGCTAAACTCAAGATTGGCGACTCAAGCAATAAAAGTGAAATGATAAATTTCACCTGTACACTGTGTGTGTCTGTGTGTGTGTGTGTGTGTGGGGTTTGGAGTCTCGTCTGGGAATTTTCCGAATGAGCATTTTATTTTACCTCCAGGGTTTACATTGACGCCGCCACGTGGTGGGCTAAACTTGAGCTCCCTTTCTTTTTTTTAATGTTTACACATGAATAATAATGTTCAATGAATAAAATAATGCATAAACCAAACCGCGTAAGGTAAATAATTAAAATTCATTATTTTCTCTATACACAGTCATCTACTGTAGCTAACTAGTTTGGGATAGTGCTCTATGGAGAGCTGTGGACTCTTTATAGAGATTATTTGTGCAGTTGTTTTGGAGGGTGCAGGAAAATGTTACGTCGGACTTTTTGAATTGGGATTTGGGACTGGTCTTTCGAAAAGGGAAATACAATAGGCTTATACAATTATCCAAAGTAGACAAGAAACGTGATATTTACGTATCAAGACATGGATAAATCTGGGAAATGCGCATTTCAAAACAGGTAAAAATTGATATTTACATCTTGAAAAAGTGCAAGATTTGGTAAATGAATATTTTCAAAACTGGCAAAAAATGAAATTTACGTCTCTAAGAAGTGCAAAACCTGGTAACTGCCCATTTTCAAAAAAGGCAAAATTGAAATTTACGTCTCTGAAAAGTGCAAAACCCGGTAACTGCACATTTAAAAAAAAGGCAAATATCATATTTACATCTCGGAATAGTGCAAAACCTTGTAACTGCACTTTTTTAAAATAGGCAAAAATCATCATTACATCGCTAAGAAGTTCAAAATCGGGTAACTACACATTTTCAAAAAAGCCAAAACTTAATATTTTCATGTATAGGAAATACAAAATTAGACTACGCCTTTAAAGAATTCAAAGTGGCTCGAATCCCAAGGAATTTAGAATGACTTTTGGAATGACGTAATTTTTGAAAGGCCCAAAGCTTGTTTGGGCTCTTGAAGGCAAGTAATACGATCATTGAGTGCGGTTTAAATTGTCCCCTGCACTATACATGTATAAATGTGGGCTGGTGGTCCGGGATTAAGAGTCGCTACAGTACACACCACAGTCTGCATTAAATTAAAATAAATTTCAACAACTCTCCATGCTCTGCCCTCCTCAAATTCCCTAGAACTCAGTATTAATTCTTATTTCTGCTGTCTTTTATTGAATTAATTAACATTTTCTCTACGCAACTATGCACAGTCACAGTGGACATTGGGACTTCCGTGCAGGATTTCATGCTCAAAATAATCATATGCATTAACTGTTATAGCTCACTGTTAACTTACCTATAGGGATTTCAACGGACAAAAATCTAACCGCAACCAAACGCGGTTCACAGCAACAGTAAACATTGCCTATGCAGAGCCTTAAAAGTACGTCACATGCAACATGTAGTATCGTCATTTAAGAAGCAAAATGGTGTTTTGTCATTTTGGACAAAGCGTTTTGAAAGAAACGTTTTGCACTTTTGAAAGCACTAATTTCAAGCGTTAAAAAGTTCAAAGTTTGCATTTTTCTTTCCATTTTTTTTCTTTCTAACTGTATAGCTGCCAGAAAATTTAAATATTTTCTTTTAATAGGTAAAAAAGTGTTTTTATGAGCTTTTAAGACCCAGCTTTGTCCTAATCTGATCTCAAGTCAACTTAAATCATAAAAACTACACTGAGCCCTACAGTTACAACACTTTTGTGATAAGATTTTCATATGAAATTAAAAAATGAGTAAACATGTGATAACGCTTCCCTTGGTGCTGCAAGTAAGAAGGAGAAGAAAGGAGCTTGTAAAACAAATTATTGTGTAAGCACGCAAAGCTCCAAGAAAATAAAAGTATGAGGGAAGAGAATGGCTAAAATGGAATGCGTTGGAATGAGATACACACATTACCTACAGTATTACACATGATTCGATCGGAATGCAAACAGAAAGGACGGGTGTACATGCCTTAGGGACAATTTCGGCTTAAACTTAGTTTATAAGCTAATATTATTCACAAGTACAGACACAAGCCATGAATTAAATTAGAGTTAAATCAAGATTTCACGGGAGTAATAATGGGGAAGCGGACTTGCTGGGGACCTTACAAATATGATGTCATATTAGGTTTATTCGACAAGCAATATTCTTGGTGGTTTAAAGCGAGGAAATCTGCATTTAGAAAGAGGGAAGAAGCCCATTGGGAAAAGAGGAGCGGCATGCACTTATGTAATGCAATTTAGGTATAAATCAAAGGATACGAATATTTAAAATTGGGAAAAACCGGGGAAAACAGGAAATTCACTGTTTGTGAAACCGAAATGTAGACTATGATGTTCTTTTTAAAAAACAAACAATAATTTAATTTTCAATGAAGGAAAAAAACGTAACACGCAATTAAAACTTTTAATAAACTCAATATACACGAAATTAAGTACTTTCACATTAGACAGGACAGGAAGCGTACATTTCAAAGGCAAAACAAGAAACCAATATTTTCAAACAAAGAATCTACATTTTCTAAGAAGGCAAAACAAGGAATCTCTGTTTTCAAAGGCAAAACAAGAAATCAACTTTATCAAAGAAGGTAAAACAAGAAATCAACTTTATCAAAGAAGGCAAAACAAGAAATCAACCTTTTCAAAGAAGGCAAAACAAGGAATCAACCTTTTCAAAGACGGCAAAGCAAAGAATCTACGTTTTCGAAGAAGGCAAAACAAGAAATCAACCTTTTCAAAGAAGGCAAAAAAGAAATCGACATTTTCAAAGAAGGCAAAACTAG
>JAQFZC010000926.1:0-37443 GCA_034695205.1 Dicyrtoma fusca | reverse complement strand
ACTTTTCAAAAATACTAAAAGTGGTATTTACACTTTTCAAAAATAGTAAAAGTGGTATTTACACTTTTCAAAAATACTAAAAGTGGTATTTACACTTTTCAAAAATAGTAAAAGTGGTATTTACACTTTTCAAAAATACTGAAACCGCTGTCTATACTTTTCACAAGTAGTGAAAAGGATAGTTGTACTTTTCAAAAGTAAAACTGCTATTACCTATACACTTTTCAAAATGTGTAAAAGTGGTATTTACACGTTTTATATATACATAGGTACCTATGTAAAAAATTGATTGTTGGAACTACCGTCACACACTAAGGAGACGTTGGACTTGTGTCAGAATGCCGGAGCTGGACTTACCCGACAAAGCTTCTTCACCGACGATGTGTAAGTGTTGTATATGTAATAAAATAAAGGAAAGTAATCATGGGTTTTAAAATTTTTGATTTTTTATGAAAATATGTTTGAAGATAGGCCAAGAAAGTTTGTCGGCTGTCGTGGATCTTTGAATTTGGAAAAATGTTCAAATCACTCAAGGTGCTACTAGCACTCCACGCAATGCATTCCCATCACTTCACATAATATGACATGACAATCACAATCACAAAGCAAATCAATCTTCTATCCACGTACTGTCTTTCCCTATAGTAACAGTATGTAAGCGCCTAGGCACTCCTGCTATGGCTCCCATCTCTACAGATATAGTCATAGCGATGTCACTGCAAAGAGAGTAAATTGCAAACTGTGCTTTTGATGAAGATGAAGTGATTGCGTGCGTGTCTGGATGCTTCCTCTCTTTCATACTGTTATTATTGTCATTGCATTTATTATTACTAGCAAAAGTTCAACTACACTCCACAGGCCATGGCTCAACTCCATACACAATAAAAATGACACGAAAACTCTGATAGCCAGAGATTTGAAGATGGGAGATGGAGAGACGGTGGAAGATGTCACGATGAAGAGGCCGAGAGAAAGTTAACGTGTAAGTCTAGAAAGATGATGAGATGTCATGTTATGAGGGAAATGGCTTTGCAAAAATACAACAGACAAAAAGTTACAAGAGTAGAAAAATATTGTCGAAGGACTCTCCGTTCATATTTCCAAGTGTCCCAAAAGATTAACAGATATGCGTAATGTTGACAGATGTAATGATTTTACTGCAAACAAGTGTATTGTGCTGGCTTGATTGTATTTGAAGGAATTCCTCAATACTTAAATAAGTGTACCTAGTCTAATTGTATTGCCTATTTCAATTTTTCAATGTAACTCCCATCCCACCGGCCCAAGCCCAACAGTTCATGTAGTGAGGTGTTTAATTTTTAAGTGGAATCCTTTAGTTAATTATTTGATTGTGACATTCATCATGTTTACATTTTTTTTCTTTTTATGGCATGAGGCTTTATGAGTTTATGAGTGTGTTAGTATTTTAGAATGTTGATGTTTAGTGTGTGTGTGTGTGTGTGTGTGTGTGTGTGTGTGTGTGTGTGCCAGGATTGAAGCCTGTTTCTGTCCTTTTTACTCTTGTCACTTGTTTTGAATGGAGCTTAAGTGGCTTTTAAGCAAAGGAAAATCAATAAATATGTAGTGTATGGCTATAAAATAATCATCTTTACTTTAAGAAAATGTACAGGGTATGACAGCTAATAACAATACATATGTGTATTATGTAGATTCTGTGTACAATTGTACTTGCACTTTGTTGGAAGTCAAGTGTGTACTTGAGCAAATCGTAAAAATATAATTTCCTCGTCACTAGTCATTTATCAATGAAATCATGATCGATGCTTCTACATACACGTGAAGCTATGAATGTATTAGCTTTGTACTACGTGTAGTGGATTTACTGGTGTAATGCAGATGCTCAACTATTTTTCTAATACTGACAGGGGAGAGTCCCTCCTAGGGCATCGTAGCATTGTTTACATAAGATTTTTGTTTGTAAATTTTTGGATTTATTGGTGCTCATAAAAAATGGATAAAATTGTCGTTTTATCCTCCCCCATGGGATGTAAATGAAAAAGCTACAGTGTAATATAGTAAGACCGTCAAGTGAGTCAGTCAAGTCAACCTTCTTTCACGCCGAGAGGTGTTTGTATTTCTGTATTGTGTTATAAATTGTATTGTTTCTTTTTTTCTTCTTCTATCCATTGATTTGGTTAGCTCGACTTACTGTTAGTCAATGATCTTGGCTTACTTTCTGAAGGTGCTGTCAATCATTAAACCAAGTTATTACTTGCTTTTTATTAGCCGTGATAAATCGGCGGGTCTGGGCATAAGAATTACCCATATACTACTAGTACATACAGCTAGCCTATAATGTTATAATGTAGATAGCCTTTTTTTGAAATTATTTAGTTCAAAAGGTTAGAATGGGTTTTTTGTTTCTGTGCGGATTTTATGGAAGTTTTTCTACAATTTCTTTAGCATTTGACCTACTGAAGATGGATGGTAATAAATATATTATTACGAGTAACGTAGATCTGATTTCGAATTTAATTTTAAATGCTGTAGCGGATCCGACCACTGCCGTCTGCAGACAGAGTGCAAAATATATCTTTTTTATCCCAGGGCAGCATCTTCAGATAAGAATTTTGCACGACTTTCAATAAAACGTGCTTTAAAAATGACAGATTGTTGTACGAATTCATTTCAAGGAAACAAACTTAACGAAGTCTTTTTTAAAATTGTCAATTTCGTTGAAAACGCTACTTTTGAAACGACAATGTATAAAAATAAGTTCCCAAAATTAGCTATTTCTTGAAAAATCTAATTTGGGAAATGAACTTTTATGAAATTTCCAATCTCAAGAAGTCCGTCTTAAAATGGCTATTCTATTTAAACAAAATTTGAGGTTCTATGCAATGTTTTATAATAAATAGAAAAATACATAGCAATAAAAAAAAGAAAGTTATACCATTTCATCTTGCCAGCTAGCCGGACATTTCGTTTTCATGTAGAGGGATCCAAACTGTCTGAGCGTCACACACTGGAAGATGTCATTCTTTTTGTACGTCACATTTGGATCTCTCCGGAAGGGAGAGTCCACACAGCAGTCTTCATACACAATACACTGTTGGTCACAGAAGCAATTGCGTCTCTTCCAGTCATTCATCATGGCACCATTCCTATCGTTCCGACTCGGAGCACAAGTGTCCTTGGGGGAGCAGGTCTTATTGGCCTTCTCAATGTCACCGTAGGTGACTCTCGTGGGTCGAATGACGGACGACCGAATTGTTCTTCCGTACACAAGCTGCTCCCCGGACACACTCGTCACTGGTAATTGGTCTAAAACCACGAGACTCACAATTAGTGTAATAAATAATTTCAAAAGTTCAATCTTTCTCGTTCCACTGGTTGATCCTATGGGCTTGGGATTCCCTGAATTGCCAATCTCTGACTTATCAGTGTATGACAGGCTGTTCTGAGTCTCCATGATGGTTGGGAGTACTGTTGAGTTGGTGTTGGAATTAAAATCCTCATCAGTAGTGCTCTCTCTCACTGGTCTTCTTCTCATTGATGAGTCTGTCGTCGACGTCATTATCCTCATTGCACTGTAGCTTGTGATTTCGTTAGCTGCTTCGGCTACGGTTCTTGTGGGGCCCCTTCGTCCCCTCATGTCTTGAACTCAACAAGTCCACTTTTTCAATCCTGTAATTAAAAATAATGCAAGAATGAAAAAAAAATTGAAAACTCAACAAAATACTGTACTGATTAAAATCATGTCCATGTCACGATCAAATTACCTATGGCTTCTATCAACTATACCTTAAACAATGCAAAATCTACCAAAGCACACTTTCCACGATGCAACGTACTATGTACTTGCATACGGCCACCATATACTAATATAATAACTAGGTTAGTTTTTTCTTTCTTCTTCTTCTTCTTTTACCACCTCTGATGTAATGTAAACTATGAGCGAGGGAGTGCATGTGTTTGTGTATTGAATTGAATTGAATTTGAGCTGAAGGTAAATAAATAAAAGTGTAATAATAAAAAGGATAATGGGAGAGTAATTTAGAAGCGGACCATACTCACAGACACAATATCAAGAAGACGATGATGATGCGATGTAGACGAAGAAGAAGACAGAAGAAGGAGAAGAAAAAAAAGTATGAGCTTTGCCAAAGGAATGAGAGGGGATTAGGAAATTTTCATCCCCACGATATTTAATGGGAAAGGACAGACTGGGCACAATACCCATGGGGATACATACACACAACATAGGTACGAAGATGAGAAATTTGACAGCGTAAATGAGATTATTGAAGCGTGAAGAGAGGGAAGAGACACGTAGTCAAGTGCAATTCATAAAATCCAATGAAAAATTAAAATTCTCAAAGACGCTCTATTCTATGAATCGGCGGTCTTGACTCAATTCATTTTGGGCTGTAAATACAGAGGTATGCACTTTTGTTTTGGCTAATCGTGTAATCGCGGTGTAGCACTGTAACATAGTGTAGGTTGGTAGGTAGGTACATAGTTCCTCCTATAGTAAGAATGACGAGAGGAGTGAATTAATTTAAAGTAACGCACTACTTGTTTTTTTTTCTCTCTCGATCTTCTATCTTCTCCTTAGTTGTGATGACTAAATGGGAGTGGAATGCTACATGCTATCTGTATCTGTATTGAGAAGACCCAAAGGCATTATACCAGTACATATTTATGCCAAATTACGATTACGATCCCCATTACATTACGTTTACATTATGTTACGTTGCAAACGCCGAAGCCAATAGTCGTGTATCTGTATGTATTTTACAATTTTACATAAGACTCAACATCCATCGCCTGAATTTGAATTACGAAGGAGACAGAAGACTGAGCGGTTTTTTTAGCTCGTTGACTGTTCTCGTTCTTGTTCCCCCGTGGAAAAAGCTCACTGATGACTTGTATTGTCAAAATATATTGAGTTTCATGTTTCATCCTTCAACCTCTACCTGCAAAGTTTTTTTTTCTTCTTTCGTCTGATAACGCATATAACGGTGAGCGATGCGCTGGCTGCAAAGTCTGCAAGTGTTTCTTGCTTGGCAGTTTTGGGATTTTATTACGATCGTCATTACAGACTACAACTTGTATACAAGTTGTTTGCTCGTTGGACTGTTGTATGTAGTACATAGTAAATAGTATGCACGAAAGTACATGGATTGCCATTGGAATTTAATGGATGCTGCAAGCAAGCAAGTGGATATACGGACAGTATAATAAATAATGATGCATATTAAAAGGGCTACATGCTATCTGTCTACCCAAGTGCAATAATATGAAAACGATAAAGGAAAAAAAGGTGTGTGTGCTATACTGCTATGATGTTGGAGAGAGAAAAAAAAAGAAAAGAAAGAATTTCGCTGTAAAAGTCTCGACTCGATTAGACCGGCCCATCTCGACCAAAGGATATTTGATACGATACGATATAATGTGATGGTCGCGGTAAATATAGGCAATAATAATAAAATAACGAACTCAATCAAAATTTACTTGGATTACGGTGTAATAGTGTAATTTGCAATCACAATTGTTGAAAAATCCTCGTTTTTTTTCTTAAAGACACGCAGTTGGACAATAACTTTTTGTTAAATAACAAGAACAACACTCAGTCGAGTCAGTCAACATTTGAATATAGGCATTGTGTACAGTTTGTTTTCATTTTCATTTCCCATTGCAATATTGGATCCAAATCAAAGTAGAAATAATGTTAATCCAAGGCTGTAAAAACTCAAATTTCTTCTTCTCAATTCGATCCGTCTACCTTTCCATTGACTAGAGTCAAGAGTCCTATCAGGAGAGAGAAAAGCTTGACAAACATTGCACTGTCTGTACTATTTGACGAAGTTAATACTGCAAAGAATACAAGCTTCCAATGCAATGTGCTTACATATTCTGTAATTCTATAGAAAATAGTACAGCTTGTGGCTATCATCTGTAGAAGCAGAAAATGAATCTTTTGAGTGCCTCATGTTGGATCCATTTCTCAATTTCGATTTCGATTTCAGTTTCAATCCTCGACATCGATATCGCTCGAGTAAAGAAATTCAATCAGCGGATTAGACTGCAGCAAACTTGCACACCCTCCACACCCAAGAACAAGAGAGGCCCCACTAAAAGGAAGGAAGACCCAAGAACAACTCCACCACTCAAGACTCCCGTCTTTCTTTTCACAATTTATTCTTTTCTTCTTCAACTTATCTGCTCATTTGCTCAGTCACTGAGACCGACACCGACACCGACACCATGTGCACCAGATTACAAATTATCTATCCATGGGTATAGGTAGGTAGTAGGTGCATGATCATTTGATTCGATGACTGACTCCGATTGCGACTGCGATGCCTACACAAAATTGCAATTGTCATTGTGAGTGTTGTGTTGTGTCTGTCTACTGTCTATACCCATTAGTACGTACATATGTTTGGTTGATTTTAAAATAGGAATAGAAATTGAATTTGATATGACTCAAGTTAAGAATGGGCTTAAGATTAAGAATGAAGTGGATAAAAATAAAAATAAAATCCACCTGCAGTGAGTTTACTTGAGATTTGAGTGGAAACTATATTTTGCAATCCAAAGCAAAGGTTTACACAACCAAATCGGATCGTTGAGTATCTGTATTATGTATACCTAATACTAACACCTAGCATTCATCTTACATAGGCATACATATACATCATTATATTTCAGTTACGCCACGTAAAGTTCCTTGGGTAGAATGAGATCAGTTTAGTGTATTATATAGTCTAGTTAGTACATGTATTTAAAAATGGAAGCAGACGTAGTAATTATTGCTCACATTTCCTATCATCACACTTTTACTTTTTATTTTTTTTTCTTGTACACTTTGCCTTTTGTGCAGGTACTACTCTATGAGCCATCGTAATCGTAATCGTCCATCGTAATTCTGTAATGTATATGCCTAGCTATATGGAAACAAAGTTAAATGGTTGTAGTTATAGATAAAGAGAACATACTGTAACTGTGTTGTGTATAGTAAGGAATTTCATTGAACACGTTGACTGACTTGGCTTTTTGGTTCCTTTATTATTGTTTCGTAGATTATTATTTTTCTGCCTACTCTACAGCATCAATATGTATGTACGTTGCAGTCGTTGTTGCTCTGATTCATTATCTCACAACACAAGGCAGTAGTATGCATATACCTACCTACCTACCTACAACAACAACAAGACAGGGCAGGGATTTATAGCTATAGGCATATTAAATAGGTGCTTTTGGTATCTATACATAAAAGTGTGGTATGCTTGTTAAGGTTCAAAGGAAAGAGATCTACGTATTATTATCCTAATAAACTCATAATCTTGTTGTCGTTATTATTAGGGAGAACATGGAAACCCGCAATTTACATTTAAGTGAGGCAATCCAATTCAGAGGCAGACTAATTCACATATTTCCGTCACACTCTTCTAATTCAAAGTCCAATGGGATGCCAAGAACTGGCAAGGAAAGGAAACTGCTGGGAGAGCAGAATAATAATAATTCTGCTCAAAGAACCAGAGTTACAGACACCGTCTCGTCACCGTGTTTCCCTCATTAAATCATTTTATCCTTTGAGTCCACGAGACTGCCACTGTACAATAATCTCAATCTTCCCAATAGTAGTCATAATAATAACGAAAACAACATCAGAAAGTCACAACACGACATCCCCACCAATCCCATTTTATTTTCATTCATTTTATTCCATCTCGTCCTTTATTATGATTCGCATTTTTTTTTACAGATAGCTAACTCACAGCGAGCCAAGAGTGATGCAGTGTATGATAAAGCTCCACTCTGTAACATTGCCTGTAGCAAAACAATAAATAGCCCAAGCCCAAGCCATGTCATCGCCATGCCATTCCACATCATACAAAACACAATAATTTCGATACAGGAATTAATGCCAGTTAAATTTCCTTAGAATTACATACATCTACCCGAGTGAACAGTCTGCAGTAGAGGCTAGTGAACATGCAATTTCCTTCCTTCTTGTACTATACACAAAGATACAAAGTCTTTCTTTCCGCTCAGGATTATTTAGAAAATTAAATAAAGCAAAGATAAGTACCTGCAAGCACAGCTGACTGTGCGTATACCGAGCTTTTGTCTACTGTAGACTATGTAATAACGTTCGGCACGACGCATAAATGAAAATTAAAGGTGTATAGCTAACTCTATAAATTTGCAATTAAGGAGAATTATGCATGAATGCTTAGGAAATTACATGTGTAGTTTAGTAGTTTTCTACTCGGCAACTGCGGACACTAACTAACTAATCCGGCGCTGATTTGTTAAACTTTTCCTGAGTAAGTTGTTTGGGTATAATTAGGCGGAACTGCAGGTAGACGCACAGGCAGTGCACAGTGCAGATAAACCGGTGTGTAATGTAATATCTGTACCACAGGATACTCATACAGTGTATGTACATATACATAGTTTCTGTATTGATATATTATTATGGGACGGTCACGTTGCTTTGTTTTATCGTGTGCTTTGACCATTCGGACAGTGGACAGTGCTAGAATGGATTACAATGACAGGAGGAAGGAAAGGTAAAAAGGTAGGTGCCCACATATCGTGGGTGAAGATGCGTTGCGTTGTGGAGTAAGTCCAGTCCCCGTTTAAATTCATTCTGGCGCAAGCCTGTCCCAGCTATCAACTTTTTACATGTGTTTATAAAAAGTAGTGGATATAACATTTTAACACTTTTTAAAAACGACTAAAGCTAGCTAGTTTGCATTTACACATTGCAAAACTAGTGAAATTGCTAATTTAGCTCTTTCAAAAATAGTAAAAGTGATATTTACACTTTCTCGAAAACAGTACAACGGGTATTTACACTTTTTCAAAAATGTGTAAAAATGCTATTTAAAAACTATATGTATAAACACAAAGGTTCCATCCTGTTAATTTTTGGGACTTTTGTTAAAATGACATTAAGGAGAAACTGGACTTGTGCCACCATGCCTCGTCCCCGACGATATGTTTATGCAAGTATGTTATCGCTGGTGAATGTTGAATAAGAGTTGGAGTGTGCTGGTTGTTGGTTGAGGTAATCATAATCATAAATAAAGAGGATCGTCTGACTTGATTACGCATTCCACTTGAAATTATTATTCTTCCCTCTACATATAATATGAGCTCAAAAGTCAACTGTGCTTCATTAATTTCCCTTTCAATCAACTTCATTAATTTCCATCATTTCCCTTTTCCATCGCTCTCAGCACGTCCACGCCGATATGTATAGGACGGAAATACTTGCACCTATGTTATGCATGTAGGTACGTGCAAAGCAGAGGACAGGAAGGAAGCTTGGGGAATGAATGGGCTTTCGTGTACACTTGCGTACTTATCTGTGGGTATCTATATCAGTAGACATTGTATTACAGCAATACATACAACGAACGTCCTAGGGTCTTTACTTCTTTTTACTATATAATTTTTTCCTCTTGCGTCGCGACCTTTTTTTATTATCTCTTTTTATTATTTTGCGTAAACAGTCATCAAAAGTGAAAGAACTATCAGCACTCGGCACTCGGCCTTTTGTTTCCATCCACTTCACCTACATTTCCATTTCCAGTGATCGAGTGAGGGAGAGCCACGCAATGGAATGGAAGGAGTGGAGAGACAGCCACACAGAAGAAGAGTGAATTGAATTGAATCAAGTAGACAAGTTTTGATGACAAACAACAACAACACAACAACAACAGAGCACAACAATGGAGTCGATGGAATGTTGCAAACTTTGCGTAGTATTATACAAAAATTCGCACAGTTATAATGGGTAATTGTTGTACGAATGAGACCGACTGGTGCTGGTGCTGGTGCTCGTTGGTGTACGCAGAAAATGCAAAAGTGTAAAACGTAAGTAAAGGTGTTCATTGGCTTCTGGCTTTGTATTACACACAAGACACTCTGTTTCTGTTTCTGTTTCTGTACTCTGTGCCTTTTTACAATTAAAAAGTTGAGAAGGCAATCTTAATAATATTATGTTTAAAAAAATCTACCTAGTGTGTGCTGGTAGTTACATAGCAGGACATTTGACTCGATTTAAATAACAAAAGTGTAGAAAATTATTGTAATGAAGCTCAAGTCATCGTCCGTCCACGTTATTGTTATTATTTTTATTTTTATTATTCTAAGAAGGCAAGGAGGCATGTAGGTAGCTACTCTCGTTCTGGTTACTATGGTTATGGTTCTTCCTGTGGTTATCTTAGAAGTTAAACGTGAGAGCTAATCCTATGCTGTGTCTATGGGGGTTCACCGTTGACTCCTACGCTCGTACGATTATTTGATTATACATACGTGGCCCAGTGACAAATGCTCAGATGCCATTATTGAAACATAGCTGGATTTGCATGTCGTCTTTTGAGACTTGATGTATCGGTACCTGTCCACTGCATTCTCGTTGAAAGGATAATAAACCAGACCACCAGATAATAAAGCTGATAGCCGTTGCTGTAGCAGACCAGAGCCAGAGCTATGTATATATCTAGATATGTATGTATACTAGTAGTCTGTTTTTATAGCATAGCTGCTGCTGCTGCGTGTGGACTATGGCTATGGAATGAAAAATTGAAAATGAAAAGTGTTGCTTAGAAAATCTTGGCTTGCCTCTTGTAGGCATGCTATAATGCTATTTACCCACTCAAGTCCACCTGAGGCAAGTCATTGCCCTACTTACGAAGGAGCTGAACGTTGAATGCTGCGGATCCCGGATGCTCCTTCCCGTCTTTTACTGTATCTACTCCAAAGTGCCTTGCCTAGCCTTGTATCAGAATCAGAAATACATCATCGAGTAAACGCTACGCACTCAAAGTTGGGGGCTCCTTGGCTAGGTTTAAGTGGACGATCTTGGAAGGAGATGGATGGAGATCAAGAGGCAGGTCATACATACATTTAAGCATGCGTTCACTCAACTTTAAAAAAATCTCTCCTCACCAACGTGGTCAGCGTGACTCCCTGCTAACGCTCAGACATAAACACGTTTCAATCATTTTCAATCAATAAAATCCCCAGTCAGAATCAAATATCAGTATCCTATCCTATCCGTATCATTAGAGCATTTCATTATTTTATAAGCCATAATCAAAGTGGTCGAGTGATCACTCCAATCGCAGTCGCATAGGAGGAGCAAGACAAGAGTACATGGGCACACATTTATTTATTTTGCTAACTGTCTCCGTTTAATTTGATTGTGCGTAGACGCCACGATGCGATGCCACGAATAAAGAATTTGAATTTCAATTGGCTCCACGCCAGAAACCCGAGTCAGAACGTTTATATGTAAATTTAAAGCACAAAGCATAATATTGTCGATTGTGATGGGAAGAAGAAGCACCTGCTATTCCTGTTCTCATCAAAATACATCCTCTGTTACACAAGTACTATGCTCCAAGTACAATCACCATCTGTAGTTCTGTAGGATGATGATGAGGTGATCCAGAGGAATATACGCGGACACTGGGGACAGAACATGAGATGGACAAGCTATAGATATCTGAGGAAAAGATCTACAAGCTTTGATTACTGACTACAAGTCGTGTTCCATTGTTAATAAATACATGACGTATCCAACCAACAGCCAACCGCCAAACTATCTTCATCTAGGAACCTATGCATAAAATATTACGTGTACAGTCAATATTCTTCTGTCGTCGTTTTGCTCGTCTTGTGATCATGAGTCACACAGTACAATCGTAGAGGGAAGAATTGGCTAATAAGCGCCTATGCATCACATAATGAGTAGATCTAATATCATTGACGGTTGGATGATTTAATTGTTGGCTATATCTGTATTAGTATTGTTGGGTGATACTGACACCGTAAGGGTCAAGGCATCAAAGGGGATTCCTGGGTGTGCGTGGTGTGACTGTATGTAGTGACACAGCTGCAAACTATGTACTTCTGTATGTAGGTAGGTACCTATACATACATACGTCCGCCTCCAACCGTTTCTTTTCATTGAGCATTTTTAGTCACATCATTCACAGCACAATAGCAGCGACACACGAAGAAAATAAAAAGAAATCAAGAGTTTAGATTTTTGGATTTGGAGGAGAGAGAAACTGACAGAGGAAAGCTATATAGTACCTACCTACCTACCTACTAGTACATACGTACATACACTAACAGAAAGAGTTAAACGTATGTGTTATAAGTTTTCCTCGATGCCTCAATAGAAGAACATCAACTTGAACAATGACAGGATCGAATGGGAATAATAATGAATAGCGAGACATACTCGGCATAGAGAAGCCTGGGAAGTCCAATAAGTATTTCAGGGTGCATTGGAAGTACATACTATTTATATCATTGTGATTATAGGTACATGGGTGAGGCATTTAGTGGTGAAGTCGAAGACGATGTTCAAGTCAAAGTGGAAGTGATTCCAAGTAGAAAGTGAAGATGTTAGCTCCACTGACAATGCCAACCGTCAAAATATCCACGGCAACAGAACAACTATGTATACATACGTACATACACACCTACATAAATAAAACCGTAAGAGCGAAAAGCGAAAGAGACAACTATTGAACGTACAATTCCCACTCTTCCTCATTCACAACTCTCAATCGACAATAATAGTTGTAATAATAATAATCGTAATTATTATTATTATTATTATCACTGAATTTCTGTGGCTAATATGTGATTGGATACGCACTCAAATCTATTGAGGATCCTTCATGGTACATATTGAGAGTACTATGGTGATGCCCACTAATATGGTCACTTGATTCATGCGCTTATTACCGATTCAGTGTGTAAAGTTGTAAAGAAAGGAAAAGGGATAAAAAAAAACTACACTTTGTAATTATACGAGGCTTCGTAGAAATCTTGATTAAATATTTAAATAAAGTTGTGCACACATGTATGAGTGCGAGTGTGGAGCTCAGGATATTAAAAGGGCATTCCCGTCAAGTCAATTCATTAATGTCTTGCTGTGCAAGCTTATGCAGATAATAATCCTATCTTATGCTATTTGTACAGGTATTTATATAATTAGGGACATTACTTTGGAAAAAATACCTGATCTCAACGGATAAGGAAGGTGTAGGTACATGTGTGTAACAAGGCATCGTCATGTAATTACTTGTACGTCTATGCGTACCTATATACGTGAATGGTCGTTACAGAAATGAGAATGTCAAAGATGTTAATTAGTGGAGATTGAAATGACCCATAAATTTTCATTGAATCGTCTGCTCGACGGAGATCGTGTTGGTGGTTTGCATACTGCAGGAATAGGAGTATGCAATATACATGATGAGGTATAGATATATGTGTTTATTCACACTAATCAAAATAGTAGACAAACAACTATAGCCTGAATTGTGGTTAATTACAATTACAAATGCCTGTGTTCATTTATATACATACTTATGAATGCATCACATCAATGAGTCAATACCTACTTACGTGGGTATGTATCCTTGTGTGACTGCAATTAGGTACGTCTTTTATAATCATAAATTATTTTTGGCTTGGGAAGACGGACACAAATGTCCGTACACTGGGAGGTAAATAGACATCTGTTGGTAGATGCCTATGTACAGTCCAGATAGAGTTTAAAATAAATAATGCTCTTTAATCTGAACCCTCAACTTTGATTTATTTACAATGTGCAAGCATTTGCTAAGCCTGTCTTCCAATTCTCGACTAATGCAGTGCTAAGGAAATGGAAGTGAGATCTACGAAAGTGAGACCTTGCATTTCCCAAAGCAACAGATCAGATGGACCTATATTTAAAATGTTTTTCCTTGTGTGAGAGAGGGAGAGAGAGAGAGAGATATTTTGAGTTTGTTGGGTGCCAAATGCCAATTGCAACGTGTCGTGCTTCTATTAGTAACGGACGCAAAAAAGAGTTGATTAGTAATGCATGAAGTGTATAAGTTTCTAAGAGGCTGTCAAAAGCTCCATATGTTTTTTAAAAAATAATCATAATTACGAATTAAGGAATTGCTGGCTGCTGAGTGAGAAAATTGTATATGTATGTATACATTACCCATAGCACACGCACATATAATTACTTTGGTTTATAGCGAATCCTTTTATTAGGCATTTCATTAACGTTTGTCGCATTCGAATCCTCGCAGCCCTACCGCTTATAATGAGTTTTGCTTGTACATATGTATATACCAGCGTAATTCTGTGTAATTTCTACAGTACTTCAGTCCCACTACAAAATTACTTTGTTTAAAAAAAAAGAAGTTTTTTTAACATCATTTATACATAGGAAGATCTTTGCAATTGAGCAAAGGCAGGGAGACACACTACGTCTGCTGATTGCAGAGTCGACAAAAATTAAAGTGAGTAACGAGTTGGTAATTTAGAAGTAATAGTTAAAGTAAAACCACAGTCGGAAAATAAAATGACGGCGCATCAAAGATGAGAAAAAAGCTGCGTGAACAGGATGAGTTCTACAACAGATACCAGCAGCAACAATACAAATATACAATACATCATGTTGTACTACAGTCCATTTAAAAAGGAAAGAACAACTTTATAAAAAGAATGCCAAGGATTGTAATAACAGTATTGTGAAGATCCACGAATTGATTTTTTTTTGTGTTTTTGAGATTTCACATTAAATTTAGCTACGAAAAGGAAAGAAAATTTAAAAACAGAAAAACAGAAGAAGAAAAAGCGAAGCTATGTGGCATGAAATAAAAATAATAGTAAGATTGAGGCCATCCAATGCTGGGATGATGGAGGGAAAATAATTTTTTTGTCTGTCTGTGCATTTACGAATAGAATAATTTTGTATCTAAGTAAGTAATCTGTAGTCTGTTGGTCTGTTTGTTTATGCGCAATTTAATAGCTTATATCTGTAACAAATTGAAAAAAAAGTAAAGTATGTATATATAAAGAGTGAAATAGAAAGCAATAAGAAAAACTACCGTAATGAGAAATTAAATTAAGATGTTGTAAGCATCGAGTTGGTAGTTGGTTCCTTCAAAGACAATACAGTAGGATATCTGTATTATTATTATACATGCCTTTTATTATTGCACACCTGAGCGAAGATATAAATACAAATGGTACACATTGGAATTCATGGGCGAGTTGAGCGTTAACATTAAAGTTGAGCAGTAAAAAGGAAATAATTGTAAATGATTTAAACGTTTCAGTTTACAAATCCATTTTTTCTGCAACTTAGGTAAGTTTGTTTACTACATATTTTTAATGCAGTTATGCTGAACATTTTGGCTGCTTGCCTTCCGTACAGATACACAGACCCTCACTCTTTCTACCTGTTGCACCGGTGCGGTGACTTTGACTGTGTTCCTATTTATATGGTACTTGTACTGGCTTTGGCCGTCATTAGTTTATTTGGCACACTTGGGTGGATTGCATTGTGCATAAGATTGTTGTTACTATATTAGAATTGCATTGTTGCTACTGATTGTCTGCCTTGCTAACTTAGGTACTGTTCTATGAATTTCCAATTGCATTCCACTGCACCGTAATTGCAGTTGAGATAAGACAGACAGTCGTTGAAATCGAAATACGAATACCTATGCTTAACTTTTGTGGCAATCCCATTCAGTATAGGTATGCTTAGGTATATACTTCTAGGAAAAGGTGCTGGTGCGGTGGTAGTAAAATTAAATTAAAGCACATGGTTCAGGTGAAACTTGATCACACTTGCTCAAGTCCCAGCGCAAACTTGTCTCGTAAAACATTGTTAATCGTCCGAGTGCGTCAGAATAATGACCATTGGCATAATTTCCCCGAGAAGGCTATGATTATTCATGTACTACGAGCTGATCACCTGCTGTAATATATATCCATCCATTGTCTCCTACACAGATAGCTCAACAGCCCCATCAACATTAACTTGGACTCGAATTCAAATTAGAATTCGAATCTCAATCACCTTTCCTTTCATTGTCATGGTGTAATACGGAAACCCTATTGTACTCTATGTATGTACGGTTCTCATTGCTTACTCTCCACTGTACATTTGTTTACATTATCCATTTGCAAGTCCACAGGGGCTCGCTCTCGGTTTCATTAACTCTCCTTTAAAAAAGACACTTTTAACAATCAAACGGGGAGCATGGTCACCAAAAGTATGTCTAATTCGTAATCAATCGTTTGTAGGTGCTTTTTGTCAAGAAGAGAATAGACTTGTTTGTCAAGATAAATGACTGAAGAAAATCGTGCACTTTACCAATTTGACGCAAACCCTTGATTTTGAATTTGATTTTCATTTTGACTGTCGAATTCACTTGTCTAGAGAATAATTGGATGCTCCTGGGGTGCTTGAAGAGAGTCAGTAAAAAATTTTCATAAGCTTTTACTGGATAAAATGTATATGTGCATCAGTCGAAGATACAGTAGGTGCACTTACGAGAAGGAATTTACTGATGTTGTTAGTTGTTAGTGCAGTAAGTTAAAACTTTGTAGTTTTTTTTTCTTCGTGAAAGTCATTTAATGTCGGCATCAGTTGTCGTTGTTATTTGTCGCTCAAGTCAAGCTGAGGAATAAATAAGTTTTTAATGGGAACCAATTGAAAGGGGTGTTACGGCTACTCCCCGTTTAAATTGCAAAATACCGAAGACATGCATGGTCTTTGGGTTGGTTTGTTGGAGGTAGTAACAGTAAAAAAAAAATAAAAATAGAACTACGTAATTGCATTGTATATTGTGTTATTCCTATTGCTTCAAAGTCCCAAGTGGCCATAGAACATTAGTAATGTCATATGAGGATTTGTATGTTTTGTAATTTACATTATTAAATACATCCTGCTATTCTATTTCCATTTACCTCGGCTACCTACTCTAAAATGAATCAACTTATTTATTCTTGCTTGAGTTCCTTCAGCGTCCAAATTTCGCATCCAATTCCAAATCTGTGTTCCGTCAAAAGTCCGTCCAACAAATGGATTCCCAAGCGTCACGCTACCACGGCATACATTACCTGTCCGTCTGTACAAGAGCTATGTAGACCCGGCCCAAGCTATTGTTGAACCTATGTTTTCGCATATCCTACTTAAGGACATGTCTCATGAATTTCGAGTGTCACATTTCCTGTAAATTACTATTATTGAGCCAAAAAAAATGATAGATACTGTGCGTGACTGCGTGAGTGAACAGTCTCCCTGAAATAGTAAATTGGTTTTATTTACACAGACGTTTGGACATGCGTCACTATTAGAGATAAATATCCTTTTACTTTGCTATTTGTTATTTACTACGCACTAAAAAGTCTTAAGTTAATTATTACAAGGTTTGCCTATTTGCTCAGTACTTATTTTATCGGTGAAATTTCTAAGTATGGAGGTATACATATGTATATACTACACTGCAATAGAATGCAATGTCAAGTAACAAACAAACAACGAGCGTGGCTTTTAAGATGATATCAGTCCAGTATGCAGATCTGCAGACTGAATGTGCAGTTTGATTTTGATTGTAAAGGGAAGACGAAGATGACTGAGAAAGCCAATCATAAAATAATGCTGAATCACCGTCACCGTCAGCAGCACATATTAGATTAGAATAAAAGAATAAAACTATCTTTTAGAACCGGCCTCCTTCCCTTATTTGTTTGTGCTGATCTCCTAGAAAATAGGTGAGGAATTGATTGAAATAATGAACTAGTCCACTCCGGAGATCTGCATCCCTCCATTCAATCATGAATTATTTTACATGCAAGTGCAAGTTTTTCCTCGTGAAAAGACAACGGCCGACGAATAGTTTAGTCGAGGCAGTAATGCAGGTATGTATAATGTAATGGATTGAAGTTGGGACTGAGAGTTGAGCCTGAGATGGGATTAATATTTTCCCTAATAGATAGTTGTAATGTCATGCGGTCGTGTCCAATGTCCACGACAGACTGTCACCATTCCAATGATAAGTGGAGCCTACCGACCCTTCGGCAATCCGCATTCCATTTACGCACGTGTACTTCAATGATAAAGGTATACATGCCCACATTATGTACAATCCCGACCAAAATCTTACGTATAAACTATAAACATAATGCCAGCACTTTACTTACCCATATCCCCAGATTTTTTCTGTATTCAAATTAAATCATTTACTCCATCCACGTTTACTCTAGAATTCCTGTCCTATGCATCCTATTGGCATAATGTGTAATATGTATGCATACCTCCGCTTTATTTTCCCTTTATCCGCACAATCCTTCCCATTTTACATGATTATAATTCGTCACCCGTAGGCACTGCACTGACTGCACTGTCGAGCACTAGATTTAGTCTGAAAAATGAAAAACGAATCCCTTACAGGGGAATCCTGCTGAGTTTATGTAAAAGTCACTTTGGTATGCAATACCTCCTGGTTTCCAAAATCCAGGAGGGCTCCTATGTATGTAGTCATCTGCAAAGTACATATATATAGGTACTAAAGCACTGCCATGAGTGAAAATGCGTACGTAGCTACTACTGTGTATAAAAATTGTTGTAACGACGCAGGATTTTAATTCAAATTAAAATAAATTGAAAGGGCTGTAATGTGTCGTGTGACAACTAAATTGTGAGAGGGTAAAATAATATGTATTTGTAAGTCTTCACTGCAGAGATTAATGGAGCTGATGTGCTTATTTCTCTGCCTCCTGCCCACAGCTAAAAATGGAATAAGGTTCTAATAGCAGGGATGCTGACGATACTTGCACTTCTGTGAAACGCTGACATTTATTAATTTAATGAATTGTCATTGTCAGTGTGGACTACTGGTAGTAAATTGTAAATGGCTAATTAAAGAGTTAGCTCAAGTGCTACCCGTAGGTAAATAATAATAACAATAATTTCATTCTGAACTACAAGTCAAGTGAATTATGTGGGTACCTATGTTGTTTCTGTTCAGGCCATTCATTCGCGTACCCAGTGCAGTGTCTGTAATTATACCTACTAAAAAAGTACAAGACTCATAAGTTTGTAAATCTGTCCGTCCGTCCGTCCGTCCGTCTGTCTGTGTGTATTTTTGTATGCTTGCAAGCTATGATGTGGTTTGAATGCCAAGCAGAAAAAGAGGACAATGAAATTGCATTGTTTACCTTTGCTCTCCTTAAAATATATGTTGTGTGCATAGAGCGTTCCACCCTTCTTCTGTTTGAACTACATTAGTACTCTGACACGTAACGCCACGGCAATGCAGTGTAATTATGAGAGTTATTAAACTAAACGAAAGAAGAAAAAAAAACAGACTCTCAAGACATTTGACTTTTGAGCCTCTGAGCTCTCTGTGCTGAGCCGTTGCATTCGGAACTATTTCAAGGTGGATTTTAATCTTCTATCATTATCCCTATTATTATAATACCAGTCGAGTCAACTGAGTCTTATCAGTGCACAACCTATTAAGATTTAAATTAGTAGATAACATCCTCCATCATTTTATCTGTACGTGCTCTCACACTAAATTAAATACTAGGAATAAAAAATGCCAGAGAAGTCAAGCCAGCCATGATGCCATGCCAGAAAGGCAAATATTTAAGGACAAGGTGTGTTAGTAGTAGTAAGTCCAATTATTCAACCAATTCAGCATCCTAAAAATTAGAAAGCATCTGAAATGGAGAACATAATCACAGACGTACACTTGAAATCTCTGGCTCTGTTGCACTAGTAAATACTTGAATGATGTTCAGTGTGTTCACGACCTTTCTCTCTTTCTCTCTCTGTTTCTGGCGATGAGAAGGGGAGCTTCCAAATTAATTTGTCAGCTCGTATTTTATAATTTCAATTTCATGACACGTTCCTATCCTGGGAATTACTACTGTCTGATGTTCTAACTATTTATTTAGGCTTTAATTGGAAATAATTAGAGAAATTAAAAAACATCACATATAATATTTTTGTACGAATTACTACTATTGCAATACAACGCGTGTGAAAATTGTTTTTTTTTTAAAAAAAATATATAATATGAAGTCTGAAATTTTTTGACTGTCAATATTGAGGTTTAGAGCTTAGCCGTGTGTTCCACGTACTCTTTTCCTTTGAAATTACAGAAACAAATAAAAAAAACAAATGTTAAATAAGTTTATGAGAGACTGACCAAGGTTGAGTAATGAAATTAGCACGTAATAATAATAATAGTAGTAATAATGAAAAATCGAGTTTCCTTCGGAAATGCAATAAAATTCCAAGAAAATTGGCTGTTAGAGACACTTTTAAGTTTTAAGTCTTGAGAGACTTGGTCAGTTTGATGGCGTGTAAAGGATTGATTAAGTACGCCCATGTTAGCTAGATTTTATAACGGGAATTTACAGCACATATTCTACGTGAATATAGCCATGCAAATTGCACTCCGGTACCGTACACGCAAAGCAAACTCACAAATTAGTGAAGCTAATACAAATAATTTTATTCTTTGTTTCTATTCTTTTTTGTTTTTGTTTTTCTGTGAAGGGTTGTAGTGCAGTAGTCAAGTCAAAGTCATTTACCTACCCAGTTTCCAAATAGGCTCATACGTAACATTTAAGCACACGTGTATAGGTATACAATTACGATGCTGTGTCTGTATTATAATCACGCTTTCAAGCTTCCCTAGATCCCATACTTTACTACTACTGTGAGCTCCGGTATGGAATCCTGATATTATAATTATAGGCAATGGGATGAAAGAAAATGAAAAAGAAAAAAGGAATAACAAACTTTTCAATTAGTAGAATAATTTCGAAGGGGAAAAAAGTTTAAAATTTAATGCAGGTATTTCATGTGCTACACCATATAGCGTGTCATGATATTATTATTATTATTATTATTATTATTATTATGATAAGATATGAATGCCAGCGCTTTGCACTGCATCATTGCTTTGGCTTGGGCCTTACTTGACTTGAATTGATTGCGTGCTTCCCCTTCATACGAGTCCACTGATAAACGTTAGAGTTAACGTTAACGTTAGTAACCCACCTATCAGCGTTTAAGTATTGACTCAACCATCAACAGTCCCTTGTTCACAACTTGAACGTATGTACACAGGTACACTCGTAGAATTGCATTGAGCTAATTGGAGTTGGAATTGGAATTGAAATCGGAATGTTGTTCCTGATCATATTATTCATTTTCATATTACATCCACCATTGAATTTAAAGTACAGTAAGAGTACCAAGCAACCAACCAACCGTCCAAGAATTGTAAAATTAATCACGGGGATTGGAATTTACCTGTTTCACTTTTTTCTGCGTACAAGGCAAGGTAAAATACTGATACTAATATCTGTAGGCAAGGGAAGGAAAAGAAACCATTGTTTTAGAGTCTTAATTCAAAGAATGCTATACACATACACAACCATTTCTTTATGACATAAACGCCTCAAGAAGTTGTTGACGTTGTTCCTTGCTGCTGCTCCGTAAACGTTCTTTTTTTTCTGTCGTTGTATACTGTGATTAGTTATTACTTACTCTACTTGAATCTTGAAAGAGATGGTTGAGAGATTATGTATGATTATGGACTGGTTGTCTATCAGTCTTACTCACCACTATGGATTGTATCTCTCTTGCTACCTTTTGTTTTACGATACATTATGTCTACTACTACCGCTGCTGCGCTGGGCAGTGCTCTAACAGGTTTTAACATGACTTCCAAGGAACATAAGAAACCAATAGGTGGACTAATTGCTTTGTGTACGTATGTGGTCTTTACCTGCACACACAGTCTGTATAATTACTCTGTATAGATATTTGGAATTTGCATTTGCCATTTATTATGGTGAGCCGATACGGTTATGTGTTTACAGATGCCATAATATTCTCTGGACGGACGTGAATACGTGTATATATGTATGTATGCCGTATGCAGTGAGCCAGGGAAAAGAGAAACGTTGAGTGTATCCGTAATTTCTAGTCTGCCTACCGATTAGAGTATTAGCACTAATTCTACGTGAGCAGTTGATCAGCTTAATGCATTATTCCGTTTCTCAACGTAAGCTACATGTTCACAGTCAGGTGTCAATTCTATCCGTAAGAAGCTATGCATACCAATCAGAGTCAAGACGAAGCCATCGTCACTGTCCTGTCCTGATCTCGAGATTGCAATAATAAATACTGTAGGTATACATACATACGTAGGTACGTACGTAGGTGCAGTGTGCAATCTTAAACTAATTCTTATGCATGGGTGCTGTTCTGTGGTGTGTGTGTGTCACCCTATCTATGCTATATAAATACTGAGCGAGTGTAATAAACGTTTTATGTTTTCAGCCAATAGTAAATTATGAAGGAGTTAAAAGTTGAGCAGAGTTATCTAATGGGTAGGACTTGATCCTTATTGACAATTAAAATGTCTGTACTAATTTATGTAGGTATGCTGCTTGCGTGATCCTTTTTATTTCTCAGTTGCACAGGAGGTTCTATCTCCTGGAAAACCCTAAGGCCTCACGTAAATCACGGGTGCACTCATGTACTTTTTAGCGAAATATTTTCTGTTTTGTTTTCTCAGCGTATAGAGCTACATCTCTATGCACAGGTTAAGTGGGTAAATCTAATGTGAACTGAATATTCAAGGATATTATTATCATCATCATCATCATCATACGGTTCACTCAGACTAGAAAGGTCTGCAGTCTTCAGACATGACAAATTAAGAAAACAATGAATCCGAAATTTAAATTTACTGTTGCTACTTGCTAGGGATTTGTGCAGATGCTAACCATGAGAGTACATCACACTTCCCCACACTCCCTCCCTCCCTCCCTACCTACATTCAATGTGATGTCCATTAGCCTAGAGTAAAGTAATGACCGACTGTATCTGTAATGGGAAAATAGCAGTAATATACTTTAATGACTTCACTTGACTTCATATTTATGGGCTTGGAATTGGGATCGGATCTGAGAAGTTTCCAAATGAATTACTTACTCTATATGCAGTTATAATACCTACCTCATTGCAATACATTCCTTTCGCAAATAAACATCGCATGCCAGCACTCAAGCTATTAGTACTTATTGAGGGATCTCTTGAAAACATCAAGATAGATCCAAAAAATGTTGACAAATCACTATTTTTGTAAAATCCACAAAAGCGACCATAATTTCTTGGCCTCTTTTGCAAAGTTTACGGAATTCTCAATTTCTTCATGAGTCATGCATTCATACACATACCTGTCCGTAAATATTCCTGCACTATAAAATGACAAACAATGACAATGACATTTCGTAATACGAACGCAAAATTCTTATCTATTGGCAACATACATACAGCATAGTAACACACCATCATCCTAATCCTGCATCTGTAAGTTGATTGAAGGTGCGATAAGAGGACTGAGAATACTCGTACAGAACAGAAGGAATTCGTATGGATTTTTTAGCATTGTAAGAGGGCAATTATTATTAGTCTAGGATTTCACAAAGGGACAATAAAAATAAAAAATAAAACAATACAGCAAATAGAGATGGACGGAGATGATATTATTGAAAAGAGCCGAGTTGGGAATAAATCAAGTTGAAAGGCTTGAGACTGAGACGGGTTTTTATACAAGGTATTAGTATCGGTGTACGTATAGTTATGTCATGATATATTCCGTTGGGTGTTGGGTTATTATGTCAAAAGGAGTTGAAGGAGAAAAAAAGGGAAAAAATCATACTTACAGCAATTTGTATGCAGACTATTGTACTTGGACTGTGGAGTAGCTATTATGCATGTTATGAGGATTACATTACGACCAAGTGGAATATGAAATGATGAAACCGGTATTAAAACTAGTACAGTCTTCACACGAACTTTTACATAACAGGGTCAGCTAATAAAAGACCAGCCTACTGTATTCGTATTGGCATTTGGCACCGGCCTAGCAAGTCTCTTGTCTTAAAGTCTTTCCTTTAGCTTTGTATCCAAGGAGTAGCATCCTAGCATCTGCTCGCCTCGCATTTGAATCCCTCGTAGATACATACAGATATCTGTAATTTGATTCGTAGTAAGTTTTTTCTGTCGTAAGTCGTAAATTGTACATCATCTAGATATGCATATATGATAGCTCATGTTGATACGATTATGATAGTATGAATGGATCTATAGATGTGGGATGATATAATAATTTTAGTATGTAGGTGGGTGTAAATATGTATGAGCCATTCGACCTGCCATGGCAGTTACCGTCGTTGGCAGTGGCCTGAAGGTTTCTTCGTTTGTTGTGTTGTCCGTTTAAGCAGAACTACGTAAACCAGGCTTCACTGACTGATTCATCTCAAATATGCCTACTGTCTACCATTGGAAATTTAGGTAGGTAGGTGCGTGCATATGCAACCTGCAACTTGTTTGACTACCTTGGAAATATTTGTGAATTAGAATGTCATATATGCAGAGATAGACTTTTGACGGGTAAAAAAAGAGATGATACATATAAAACGTAAACTCAACGAGACCTGCCTGCCTACTACATCACATCACATTATCACCCCCACCAGTACCAAGCTTATTACCCTCAGTGGCGGTTCTAGACATATTTTGCGTGTAGGTACTTCAGTGGTTACCTTTTCCAACTCATAATGTCGAAAAGCTCCCCACTCAAAAAAACTGTTGTAAGAAAGTCGTCAATTTTGAAAACTAATTTTCAAAAATTGTGATATTAAAAAGTGTGTTTTCGAAGAAACTGCATGTTTTGAAAAATTATTTTTAAAACCTATGGTTTTTAAAAGTATGTTTTCAAAGAAACTGCATATTTTTAAAACGGATTTTTTAAATTTATGATTTTAAAAAGTGTATTTTCAAAGAAACTGCATATTTTGAGAAAGAACTTTCAAAAGTTGTACCTGCATACTCTACCTATGTACATAGGTGATGTGTAGCTGGAAACGCCACTGCTTACCATCAATTATCATTATTACCTACTTTGCCAAGTCAAACCAAGCCATGCCATTCTGTTTTTGTTTTTTTACTTTGCATATCAATAACATAATAGCAAGTAACAAGTAGTACTGATACCACATATGTAATACCTGCATAAGGTATTTTTTTATGCAATAGTAACGGTCATATGTATATACCTACGTAGCTCTTCTTATTGTATGTAGCGTATTGTTGGTTGAATATGAATATTATAATAATTCCAACTCCACTCCAAGCAAAGCTTCTTTCATAAAGCTTGTTCTCAATGATCCTGTATATATATATATATATATATATTGCATCACACTCAAGTCTATGACCAGTCCATAAGTGCCACAGAAAAGAGAACGACAGGAGTGTAAAAAAATATATATTATAAAATATGTAACACTCCTAACCTGTAATTACTCATTTTACAACGTTCCGTTTACTCTGCTACATAGACAATTTTGTTTTATATTTTTATATTTATATTATTATAGATATATTTCCATACTCCATTGCTACATACTCCATCACGCTATTTTTTGATAGTTATAATTATTACTGCACTTTCCTATTGCGATCGATCCTTTGTTTTTGTTTTGCTTTTGTAGTCTAGTAGCTTGGCTGCTTCAGCACAGCTGTTAGTAGTGCATGGCTGGCATGCATTCCTTTGTTTAATGGGAGGATAGCATTTAGTAAAACTTTATATTATGTAGTTCAATAGAGCTATGGCTGTTGCCAGTTCAGTTGGAATAATTAGGAGATTTAAAATATTTATGATTGACATCGACATGGAAAATCGGCACATCTACATCAAGTTGAGAAATGTAGCTCAATCATTAATAAAAAGTGTACAAATTCTACATTTTTCAAAACTTTTTAAAGTTTTGACGGTTAATGACGTTGTCGAAATCCATCGCTCATTCATAAGTCAAGTCAGTGTAGAACTAAGAATGTAATAAAAGGGAACTTGGGAATTTTTATGAGTGTATACCTTACTTTTGTGGCTTTGCATCATGCAGACTAGTGACTCGGGAATGATGTGTGTGGTACTGTCAATGTGGAAGACGTGGAGAGGAGCTGAGGAGAAGTGTTATAAGGATATGAAATGACATGGAATGGAATGGCGTGATTTGGAAGTTACACGCTAAATTGGTTTCATCTTCAATACTATCAAGTGTAGTCCAAATTGAAATTGTGGTCTCGACAATGTCTTTGATCTTGAAATTGCCTTGTTTTTCTACTCTTTTTCCTCTTTTTTTTTCGTACTCCCCTTACTGTTTCCCATAAAGCCAGTCTTGCGTTACGATTTTAACCTAAACCTTGATTGCCCATCAGAAAGAATAGGGAAAGAAGATCACTTGTTGAACATCACACCACCGGCAGCGCAGCAGCAGCATGCTTAGGTAAATCTCCATTATCAAGTCCATTTTTATTCCCAAAAGCTAAGAATGAGGAGCTTACTTAGTTGGCATTAAATGGGGATTTAAGAAGCAATTAAGGACTAAACCCTAATTCATAAGCTGACGCCTCGCTTCTACGTGCACAATTATAACAAAAAAAAGTCCAAGAGAATAATATCAGTATAAGTAGTTTTGCGTTTTGGCGGAAAGGCATGTAAGTAGGTACGTTTTATGGGCACACTTACTGCACAGGTATTTAAGGCACACACATATAAACGTATGTACCTACATTCATGTGGGTTGAAGAGCGTATGTAATTAAATAAATAAAATGGTGGAAAATTAAAATTATAATAATGAACGTGTGCCTCTGCTTATCTATTGAGGGCAAATTAATTTTTAATATATTTCTGAAAACATTATTATTATTTCTATATAATATCCTAATTACTTGAAAACAGAAATTTTTACATATATAAATGCACCTAACTTTATGACAAGTGAAACTTTCAAACATTTTTGATTTAATGAATGATGTATTTTAGTAGGTAGTATATTTTTGATCTGATTTCATGATAAAGTTCAGTTTCTGAAAGTTGAACAAATGAGAGTTGCACAGAGGCAGACAGTGGTGTATACTAGACGAAGCCCTATATGTACGTATGCATCTTATTTGTATCTTTACATTAGTCCAAGCTGACGAACTATCCATACGAACTAACTAGTAAGTAAGGAGCTAACGCTATTTTTTTTTCACATCAAAATAAAACGCAGTACCTATTACATGTGTACAGACATTCTCATCCCTCAAGTCGCTCCTCAGTCAACGCATTTTTCTAAAGCCATATATTACCTCCTCCTCTTCTGTATGGTTTTTATTTCAAGATTATAAATCGTCAGTCATACTTTGATGAATTTAGGGAAAAAGTGTGAGACATACAAGATTATTCACACGTGAAATTTTGCTTTTGTTCTACCTTGGATGTTGGAGCCAGCCACAGTCAAAACCAAAGCCGAAAAAAAATATGTAGACTATAAAGTAGGTAGGCATATAATTTGAGCCATATTTTGAGCCTAATCGTTAGGCTCACATTATCATCTCCTTACACGATAATCTATGCTTCTGCTTCCATTTTACCTCCGTCTTAAACTTGCTAGATACGTTTTTTTTTGAAAAATCGTAGTGCATTGTGTTTTGCGCGTTCGGAAAATTGACGTGATCATTGCACTGGGCACTAGATACTACCTTAAGTTTAGAGCAGGCTGAATTGTTTTTGAATCATCGCGAGTGTCGACCCGTGATTGCATGGAAAACAATACTTTTGTGGTCAAAATATAAACTAATGGAAGGATGGAGGCTGCACCCGAAATGCAGGGCGGACCGACCGGAGGAACTAATTATCAAATTATGATGACTATTATTTACTAATATTTTCTCTAACCACCAAAAAATATGATTACTATCATTTTTTCTTCATTTGTTTCCGTAACATTTACCAGGGAGTAACCAAAAGCAGTACAGTTCAGGGGCACTCACTCGTCACAAACTAGATGTAATTAGTCTAAACACAATAGCATTTATATGTGCTTAGTTTTATAAATTTTTCATTTATATTCAGACCAGCGAGTAGTGCATGTATCTGCTATTCCCTTTGTGGGTATACATACAAAGTAAATATAGTTAAGCCATGGAATTTGGGCCTGTATCTTCGCCATGGTAGGGAATGCAGAGATAATAATTGGAGGTAGTGTCAGTGGTAATATAATGATGATACTGCCCATATTAAACAGAGAATTCATAGAAGCAGAACCAGACTCAAGGGAAAAAGGCAAAGGCAGATGAATAGAACGAGATGGAGATGGGCAGCGCGTTGGGGGCAAAAACTAAATTGAACTTGAACTGAACGAGCAAGACTTTTGACTAGACAAACCATCTCCATTTTCATCCCTATACTAATAGCTAGAGTCCGGACTTATATGGACATGACTAGTAATAAAAGGCAAAGAGCAGCTTTGTCTACAACCCCATGAAATTCCAAAACGATCATATTAAGAATATTAAGATGCATTAGGACGTGAGACTCAAATAACCACGACCACGAACTCTGAATGAAAATGAATGAATACTGAATGCTGATGCTGAATTACAAGAGTGAGCACACCATTCAAGCAAAGTTTACGTTTATACTACTGTGCCCAGTGCAACAGTCTCCCGTCCCGTCACGAGAGTATGATAAGTCCATTGAGATGATCAAATTCAAATTTAAATTATGGACAGAATGTACATAATTTACAATGCAGACGATTCATGATTCATTGTAATTAATATATGAGTAAACTGCTTTTGGTAAACGGCGGCCCTTGCTTTCTTGTCCGTCTTTATCGTTCTATTTGCCCGCAACGTGTGGAACACAAAAAATGCAGAGATTATAGACGGAGAGACGCAGGGCTACACACACAGACACACTCTGTCTGTAGACTCCATGTTTCTTCAACCACAAATTTCAGTCTCATTCTCAATCTGAAAACTTTTACTAATCAGCAATTTATGAATTTGACAGAGTGTGGTTATGTGTGTGTGGGGAGCTAGAGCTTGGAGGTACTTATACTCGCTACGGCTACCTGTACATACCAATTGTAATAGGTCTAGTGATTTTGGAGCTTGGAATGTTGTTGGCATCCTATGGCTCTAATGTGGTTCCCACAGTTCGTCCACGTTAAATGTTTATTGGACTATGGAGTCACCTGCGTAGTAAGTAAAAGTAAATTAAACGATGATGATGATGGTTTGGTGTGGAGAGCTGCTGAGAGCAGTGCTTTCATTGTTTCAATCGTAAAGGCTAAAAAGTAAATGGAAATCATTTGTACCATAAACTATAACTACTGATATAACTACAGCCGCAGCCCCCAGGTAGGTATTGGTACAGATAATGGATATACCTGTAGTAAGTATGTACGACCCTATATACTTACTATTAGTAGGTCCTACACACTACACAGTCCATGTTCTATGCTCTGTACTAATGAGTCTCATAAATATTTTTTCATATCTTCATTCATCAGAGATTAAAAATTCAGATGTGAAAACAAGTTGAGAGTTCTGACAGGTGGATGGGGATATGGTTAGTTAGTCGATGTAAATAGGCACACTATTAGTTTTTGATTTTTTTAAAATAAAGCTCCTTCATAGTTCTATTGACACTACAGCTGTCTGCACTTGGCTAGCCTTTCCGTTACATAGTATAGTTTGTACTGTGACTGTGACATTGTGTGTCAATTTTTAAAATTGTACTTGATACTTCACTTCATAGATATTTACCCTTGTATTGGAGTTAGACAGACTTGAAAGCTGTAAAGTTTGCCAGCACTGTCAAGTCACAGCCAAATAAATGAGTCTTTACCATTATTTACCTACTCATAATACGTGCGTATGCTTGCGCTTTAGTTTGTCTGGAATTTAAATAAGCTCGACTTTAAGTAGTTGTATGTACTTGTGAATTATCTGGTTTTAATTTTTTGGATTTTCCACAAAATCAGAGAATTCGTGACATGACGAAGTAGTATGTAATTTAATACGCACCACTGAATACGCGTACAATTAGAACCTACAGTTCAATAGCAAATAGTTCTGAATTTCAAGGAATGTATGTAAATAGAAACTGCAAACTGTAAAATAAAGATCACACCTACAAAGTATGAAAATCTTACATATTTCTTCAAATTTGAAGTGCAAGTTTAGGGACAGGAACATGGGCACGCAGGAAACGATCGGGCCTATCTGTAGATGAAACGCTAGATTCTTCCGTGATATCGATGATTTACTGCTAAATGCAATACTTACTGCACTTACAACTTACAAACCGGATACATCTACGTATGTACTGCTCAGGGAGGAATCGCAATTTGCAAGACTGCAAGTCATTTTCACACTCAATGTTCGTTCACTTTATCTTAGAGATTTTTTTGAGAGATCTGCAATTATATGGAGGTAGGTAGCTATCACTCCTGATGACATGACAATGAAAACATTTTAAACACATCTCAGGATTTTTCTTCACTATTCGTTTTCACCACATAAAAGTCAATCATTAAGGTATGTAGTTTACCTGATTTCTGATTTTATGTGATAACCCTGCAGTCTTAATAATATTTTTCTTGAAGAGAACATCCACAACAATTTTCAGCATTTTCACACTCATGTCCACCTATTGAATCACTGTACAAGAGTAGGGAACAGAAAAAGCTGGCGGCATTCCGAGTATTATTCAATACGTTATTATGGATTTCCCTAGGTCTTTCTTGTCGGTACCGTATGTATTTCTTCTGCCATTCCGCATCTTCAATGTGTTACTACCTTTTTGTACATAATAACTTACACCATTTTTCATAAGAAAAAAATTCGATGGCTGACGGTCATGTCATGCCAGTACCCATAATCACTGCCTGTAATAAAAGGCCAAGGCGGACCAAGGCAGTAACTTAAAGGTCTGCACCTTTAATTATTTCATGTTGTTATCTGTATGTCTCTGGGGTTTTCCCCAGATAGCTCATCCGGCTCTAGTTTAGGTTAGTTAAAGTGCAAAGACGCGACATTCAGTCGAAAGAAAAGAAGAAGGGATTTATAGGTGGAGACTGCATATTGGGATTGAACCTTAGAATTTGGGATGGAAATTGAAAGGAACCTGGGTAGGTATTAGGTATACGTATAGGGTTTTCAGGTAAAAAGGAAATACATGCTAGAGGCTTCAAAGATGTCCTGTTAAGCTATTCATTGTGAGGGTATACACTAAATTGAAGATGTATACAGTATATCTACTTATATGACCAACAACAAAACAACCAGCACACACTCTCCCGTTCCGGGTTGACGCTCGCCTATACTCAAGGTACGTTTAGGCATTGCGTACTTTCCTATACTGATAGTATTTTATATTGGAAAGTGAGATTTTGAAAATAGACTCGACGTAAGGGCTCCAGCCAGCTTGGACAAATTGGGCATGAATTTGAAGTTGAAAGTACTTCCAACTTCCAGTAAATAGGTAACAAATAACGACCATAAATACCAAATACAGTAAACAGCAAACAGAAAAATGCATTAATTGCAATTGTGACTCACATGTTCGTGTCTATTTTTTATTTTATAGGTAATTCAAATTCCAACGTGCTTAAGTGTCAAGTGCTTTGACATTTGATATTTTATGAGTAGCTTTGGTATGTGCATTGGATTTAAAATATTTATATTAATGTCAAAATATATGTAGCTACGTAGATAGGCAGGTAGTATCTAGATAGCATTTTGCATTCTTTTACTCCTAGACGTTACACATACGGACATAGACTTTGAAAGACTGTATTGTACCAGATTGAAAGAAGAAAGAGAGACTTACCTTAGTAAATGATCCAATTGACTATGTAGCTGAATAGTGTTGCAGTAATTTGCTACGGTTAAGGTTAGATTTAAGTTGTAGGTGTAATGACTTGACTTAATGGCAAAAAATGTTAATTACGAAGCATACAAAAGATGCTTCTGGTTTCTGTTCTTGTTGCACTTGTGGGTTTTTTTCCCCTTTAATTATTACAGATTTCGTTTCGAGGAAATAATCATCCAAAAAGGTAGGTAATCGTTAGAGTTAAGTACTTGACTCCCATAAAGTATTCACATATACAAATACAGTACAAACCGAAGACGCACAATTTGGTTTTGTTTTATGACAGTCGAGTCGCGGTCCTACTGACGTCTGAGTGAGTACAAATACAACACAGTATTATTCAGCACTTTCGGCGTGTACGTTCAATTCACATGAAAAAATGATGTTCACAAGTCAATAGCATTTATTTTTCCTTGTAATTTTCACAATTACACTAGCTACCGCCGTCAACTGTCAATTTCTCGTGAGCTGAATTACTAGTAGACAAAACTGATGAAGATTCTCTCGTGTAGAGTTTTGCACATTATCCAAGAAAATGTTGTAAATTGGACTGCGAGTGGAACTGGAAGACTACAATACTCTTTATTAGTTAAAAGAGATACGTGACTGACCCAGATTGTTCACACTTCTCCAAAGTTGGAACGAGTTACATATAATAATAATTCTTCAAGATTATCATGTATATGGATGACAGTATGATGGTTGGTTGAGGGTACATAGATTTCCACAGTTTACTATGAGCAGAGCCGTAAAAAAAATTGTTTTCTCAATTGACACTCAAGAAGAGACTAAAAAAAACTCAGGTTCAAAATATCACTGTAACACGGTACAGCCTTGCTTTCAAGACGAAGACGTTCTGTCCTTCAACGTTGTTGGGATGGGAGAAACGGAATCTGTGATGCTGTTGGATCTGCACACTGTCCAAGACTGACGTGAGTGAGTGAACGAGAAATGGTGTTTGTGTCTGTGAGGAGCACTGTTGATGACTGATTCTGAGGCACTGCACTGCTCGGGAGTCCCAAGATTCTAAAACCAATTGGAAAGAGCAACAATGCATTTGAAAAGCATTGCATTGGAGGAGTAAAAGGCATCTGGTTGAATCTGTCTGTCTCTTTTGGTTTCCTCTGGGTTTCTTTCAAGTTAGAATTGTAGTTACGATCTCGACGTCACAATTTCAATTACAGTACCTGTCCCATGTACTTGGCAACCTCGAGAAATGAGAGATTTCATGGGAGGGGTTTCTGTATCACCACAGTATCTACCTGTATCCCTAAGGCCGTCCTTTCCCCATGATTCCCCAGTATAACGTCTTATGAACCTCTTGTAAGCGGTTTATATTTTATTTTCCGATTTCACTCACTCCTATACATATACTTACGAGCACTGAGGACTCAACTAGCTCCCACTGATGCATTATAACCCCTCATTCATTTTTCTTTACAGACTTTGCAGTCTGTCGCTTCATGTGGTACTCGTAACTATTGTAAGGACGTACGTTAGGATTTTACAATACGAATTCGAGCACAATTGAGAGAAGGTGAATCTACTACACGGTCTCCAACGACATGATGCGTGCAGCCTTTTGCCATTAGTCTAGCAGGTAGTCAGTCGCTGTTGTTTTTATTTTTAAAAGTATAAGGATCAATTACCTACACTACCTCCTACTGTATTTGTATCCGTAGCTTTATTTTTACATCAACCATGTGTAGGAATTATCAACGTTTTTCTTTTATTTTAATTAATTTCTCTTTACGTATACGTTATTCACCTTTCACGTAAATACCTGTCTGTTCTGTAGTATTACAGTAACATAGACACAGTCAACTGTACCGACCGGTAGTAGTGTAGTGTGCTCTATGTTTCTGTCCTCACTGTCCTGTTTGAATGGATATGGTGGTAGGTATTTGGCATATGTATTACCTTCCTACCTACATACCTATGTATACCTATTCGAAGATCTGTAGACTGTAGAGGCAGCGCAGCGGTAGTTGTGCATTGTAGAGATGAGATGTGACATGGAAACATTGAAAATCATTACCATTACCATTGATGTGGACGGCGATAACGCTCATTTTTTGTGTGCAACTATTGTTCCAATTTTACATCCCAACAAATAATCTGTGTAGCCCAAATAATTCACATTTCCATGTACAGTAATTATGTTAGGTGTACAAAAAACAGTGAGATTCATACAGTGGCGGCTCCAGCTATAATTACATGGGCAGGGAAGGCAGTAAGGAAGCTACCTACACCAGGAATTCCTAAATTAAAAGATGTACCTACTTAATCCATACACACTTTCCTCCACGCAAAACATTACATTACATACATTTACATTACATTTACTTACAAAGGATGAGAGGAATTAGTAAAATGACAACTTCCTATATAACATACTTTCAACATTGCCAGGTTCTGTTTAAAAAACAATTTTAAAAATACTAATTTTTGAATTACGCTTTTCAAAATTTACGGCTTCTTTGAAGGCGCGCTTTTCAAAATCACGATGTTTGAAAATTAATTTTCAAAATTGACGACGACTGTCTCACAAAAACACTCTTCAGAAGGACATCTTTCGCCCTTTTAAAATGTGAATTGGAAATCACCCAAGTGTAATAGGTAAGTAAACTTCTTCGGCTGTGTCTACACTTAAAATAAGACTAGAACCGCCACTGGGATTTTAGTTCAATGTGAATGTCCAATATAAGTAGGTAGGTACTATAGGTTACCTTATTAGCTATTCTGTTTAAGGCTATGCTATACAGCTTCTGCTTCTGACCACCACCACCGTTCATTTAGAAATGAAGTTCAATTTATATAATTAAGCGAGTAAGTAGGTAAGGTGTTTTAATTTGAAATCATTATCACTGATGGACATATTCACGTATTCTCATACCTACCTCTTTATTACGATTATGATTATTATTATAGATATAAAGTTTAGCCAAAAGAATGTCAAAAGAATGGGGTAAGATGAAGTTCATTTTTCTATGGGAATTGGTCTCGGGACACTCGGGAGGGCTGCTCTACTGCTGCTTTGAAACCATAGCCTACGCTAAAAGTGTCGGCGGTTTCTATTAAAATTATGAATGAAGATGCTTTTTGGTCGGTCGAACATAGACAAGATGGACGGACATCTCAATCAACGTTGAACGTAGTATTTTATTTTGGTAGTAAGGTATTTATTATTCTTATTCTTTATTGCGGATTCATATATATATATATACAGTAGTTCGTATACAGCTGATGATAATAGAGTGAATAGCTAGTAGTAAAGTAATAATAGTAACTTAATAGTGACTGCCTGTAGCTTTTGTGAGTGATTGTGTGTTGTGATTTTTACCGGTTTGGTTTTGCTTTGGTTTTGGTTTTGGATCGCTCTAGTTGTGCTCTTGTGTTTTGTTTTGTTGTTGAAATGATTAACGAGTCTATTTTCTATTTCTATATGGTTGATGGTATTTTGTTACTTTTTGTTAGAACGTGCGATTAAATTTACTTCCACCTCGTGGAACACACTTCCCTCCCTGTGTACCAGGACCACGCACGCTGCAAGATAGTATTGTCGTTATCAGTCAAGTAGACAAGTCCATGTGATAATGATAAATTATTGTGGGTGATTAATATATTATTATTATTATTATTATTGTGGGGATGCGGCGGTCATGGTGGGCTACAGCTACTTGGGGCTCTGATTGAATTGAAAGTTAAAATTTGAACGAAACTTTATGGTGGCCAGTGTGCTGGACTGTCAGCTGATTGTGTACTTCCGGTTATTTTTGTTTTTCCGGAGAATGTACGTCCGACTCTGAGTAGGTACTTTATTAACAAATGTTATTATTTGTCACGTTCATCTTTTACTGTTGACTGTGATTTTGCATGTTGCATGTGAACAGAGGCATGGCTTACATACAAGTTAAATAATAATTATATTGCTCTTATTCGTCACTATTATTTGCTGTTTGTTGTTCATTCGTAGTTTTCCTAGTATGTACTTGACCATTGCATTGACGTAAGTAAATGGTACCGAAGGGGGAGAGATGAGTCAAGATTTTTCAAATTGTCAAAGGCTACACGGATGGCATAATTTAAAAAAAAAGGAAAAAAGTCCATCAGCGCATCGAATGATTGGAATAATGATGAATGCATAAGGCAAAATAACCATAACCTAAGACCCAAGACCTTCGGATGATTTCTGATACACTGCACTGATGACTGGCAAAAAGTATATGTATAGACCTACAGTCACTTGATTGTACAAGGATGAATAATCGTTATATACATCGTTGCATGTGACTTGACAGAAAAGTACCAAAAAATGGAGGATCTGAGATCATCAGCCATCAGGATTTCTAGCAAGTAAAATAGTGATTAACGTTGGACGTGAATCTGTAGAAATATTGGAGTTTGTTCTGTAAAGTGTACCTTGTCAAATATAAACATGAATTTGCTGTTTGAAAGAATGCACGTAAGTACCTACCTACCTACCTATCTATGTAATAAAGTATGTTCCGGAAGCCACATTATGTGGAATGTTGAATGTTTGACATTTGAAAAGGTTGTATCGTCAATATTAGCTAAATTATCTAAGAGCTGCATAAAAAGGTTCATGAATGCTCATTTACTGTGTCAATATATTAATAGACTGCGGGCGTGATGATTCATTTTAGCTGGATTATTCAAGAACGTATTTCACTAATTGAGACTTGGAAGTATTGGAAAATCAAACTAAACAGCGACAACCTTTGACCTTGTGGACTTTATAATGCCTAGTAAGGTTGGATGTACACATGTAGATGTAGGTATGTACCTGATTTGTTTAATTTACAATTTTCATGTGCTGCTAATTGTAAGTCGTCATGCTAGTAGATTTTTTTTTAAGAATTGAAGATGTTACTTTGAAACTTGAACTTGAGTCAGACCAGGATGGAATAGTAAATAGATCAGGAGACAGGATTAGGATTAAGATTACCGTTGACATTGACGGCTGTCGTGTTTAGTTATCGGATCGTCAATTTATCGATGAAAGAAGAAGAGCAGCCATGCCAGAAGGCTTCCTCCATCGTTTTTCCTGTATAGTTATTTCTAAACTTACGCATTTTTTATTGCCTGCAGCAGAGCTGTTAAGCTGCTTCTATTTCTATTAGATGGGTATTTTGCAATGGTGACAAACAGTAGCATTGTATGTTGATTTTTTACTTCGAAGTTCAAATCAAGTCACTCATCGACATGTAGGTAGCCTACTAATTTAAATTATTGAGAACTTTTTAATTTTATTCCCCACTAATTATCACGTTTAGGTTTTTACGCCGTATTCGCCTGTAACACATTAGAAGGCTGAAGTCAGCAAATATTAAATGGGAATAAATAATAAAAAAGGACTGGTGCACATTATGCGTTGATATGTCATGTACACGTATTATGATATTTTAAAGATGACGGAGTGCTTGCGTATGAATGTTAATACAAACCTGTTTATCGTTTAAATTGAATCCCAGGAAATAGAGTATTGACTTGTGACTTGAACTTGGAATATTTTATTGTAGTATTTTAATTTCCGTTGAAACCTTTCTGGTCTCTGCTTTCGATTTTGCCGTGGGTTTTGTGGGTGTACAAAATCTCATTTGTATGCCATGCCATGTGTGTACATGGTAGGATCGTTTTGTAATTTTTTGTTTACTATTTCTGTGCAAGTGAACTGAGTGAATGAGCTAAAAGAATAAAGGGGCACAAAGCAGGAGTAAAGAAGCACCAGTAGAATCTCAAAGAGGAAAGATACGGTTGATTCAGTTTTGAAGAAGTTAATGATGACTTGAGGATGACATAACTGC
>JAQFZC010000925.1:0-37446 GCA_034695205.1 Dicyrtoma fusca | reverse complement strand
ATTTACCCTCTCCGGTTTCCCAGAGGTTTAATTCAAAACTTGTCGAAAATTTATCACAATTAGGTACACCTACCCTACTACAGTCAACAGTGTAGCTGGTAAAAACTTAATTCAAAATGTGATTAATTATCAAATTTATAACAATAATTAATTAATTCTAGTCAACTTTAGCCACTAGTCCGTTACCGTGACCGTTATGTAGACTTGGAGGGCACTGCGGATTGTCACATGCTGAATTTCCCGTTGAACTTTGAAGGATCGTGCAAAATGCGAGGCAGACTGCAGTAACTGTGGGAATGAATGAGACGAAATTAGCCATGCTGGTCGCTTCGTCTAAAAGTAAATTGTGACTGAAACTGTGTAAGTTTTTAATTAGCAAAATTATTAATCAGTCATTCATTCATTCAGTTAGTTATTCGTAATTATAATTATACTGACGATTTAAATGTAACAGTCAACGTCAACAGTCAAAGTCTAAAAGTTCAGGCAAAATATGTACACAAAAAAATACTTACGCCATACTCGCAACTCGTACTATCAACTGTTTTATTTTTATCGCAGTGCCGTCTGACCTTTGACCTGTAACCTCTGTCATCTATCTTCATCCGTGTTGCTTTAGGATCAAAATAGCCCAATCATTACTAAGGTTAGTTGTTATAAGTGCAAATATTTTAAATGAGTCAATTTGCTTCGTAATTGAGTGTTTTTTTTTCCTTTTTACTATTTTCTAGTCTCAACTTGTGACTTGGTTGTAAATTCTTTACATTTAATTAGACGTTTTATGCAGTTACTTCGTTAAATGCAAAAAGTTGTAGATAATTATTTATTTTAATGTTGAATGTAAGTTCGATTAACTAAATGTTGAATGTTGTATGTTATGTTATTGTGTCGAACATACGTTTAACGTTAAATGGTTAGTGGTGGATTTATAATTTGAACAAACTTACAACTTTTGACTTTATTTCACTTTAATTGAATCATTTCATAATTATTAGGTTATATTTTTTGGATTAATTAATTATTAGTTGTTAGTTAATTAACTTACGTATAGATAGGTACTAATTACTAATGAAAATGTTGAACGTGTGTGTGTGTGCAAATATTTTTTATATGATAGTCAATAGTGCTGTCTTTCTAGGTCTCCTAACAACTACTGCGATTCTTGAATTTCACATAAAATCTCTCGAAAAACTTATAAAATACGTTTTGGTGAATAAATTACTACAACTAGGTGATCTTAAATAATTATATAATTAATTATATATACATTCAACTATATAAATAGAGTGAAGCTATATACCTCATAAATAGTATAATACAGGTAATAGTAAGTAACTTAAATTGTAGTGAGCACAATTTGAATTATATTTTTAATTACAATTCGTATAATTATTATTGGTCAGCTAAAAACATAGTTAACTGCTACTTTGCTACTTTATATACTTACTATGCAATATTCGTATTTTTAAAATACCTACAACAGTGTTGGTCAGTAACAACTATCTTTCTATTCTAAAGTTTATAATATTATTTATTTTATATATTTTATCATTAAAGTTTAACTTGTAAATAATTTGTATCACAATCTAATCTTTCAACTTCAATTTGTGGTTTGCGCTTGCCTTGTGCTTATAATTATAGTAAACATAATAATAATTAGTCCAATTTATAAAGTAACACTAAAATCTACATTTTAGAATTGAAAGCTCCAGTTTTAGGTTTTAATTTCTTTCATTTTTTTGATTATAGATTTGATGACTGATTGACTGATTGATTAGCATTGAGATGGAGGTTGGACGCGAATGAGATTGCGATCACAAGTCTCAGTGTAGGCGACGGTGGACGAGCAAACAGCTTTGCGATTATCGTAAGACTTTTCTGAAGAGAGGGCCTCGCACAATTTCTTGAAGGGTGCTGGGTCAACGGATTGGAAGCATGGGCTGTAGGTGGAAATAGAATAATTTGAATTTAACGAAATCCCTTTTTTTATGTCACAATTACAGTCAATTAATTAATTAAATTTTATTTATTGTTTTTATATTACCTTAGGACCGAATATCTGTCCGTGAAAGCGCTGGCACAGGCCATTTGAGCTTCCCGAGCAGCATTAGCTGGATGGGGCGGGATAGCCTTCTCACTGCATTGACGGTCCAGCTTCCAAGATGCAACGAACTCGTCGGATTTCTCCAGAAGCTGCTCAAAAAGTAATGAATGTTGTTATTATATTGTGAGTTGTATTTTGCAAAAGTTCAAAACGACGTTATAACAGTAAAATGGCGTTTTTACACTCTTAAAACAGCAAACCCAAGTTTTTTAAAAAGTGCGCAACGGCACTTTAAGGTTATTCAAAAACATGAGAAAGACTTTGTATGCTTTTCACAACGAGCAAAACCACGCTTTTACGTTTTTAGAACAGAGCAAAATTACGTTTTTACGCTTTTAAAACAGAGCAAAATCTATTTTCGTGCTCTTAAACTAGAGCAGAGTCACGTCTAGCGCTTTCAAAACAGCAAAACAACGTTTTTACGCTTTTAAAACCGCGTAAAATCACATTTTGGGCTTTTTTTAAAGTGCGAAATGGTACTTAAAGGTCTTTCAAGAACAGCAAAAAGATTTTTTATGCTTTTCAGAACGAGCAAAGCGACATTATGCGTTGTCAAAAGTGTAAGTGATTGACGGCTTTCTAAATGTTTTTCTCCAAACAGAGTAAAGCTCGTTTTAGCCTTTTCCATAAGTAGTAGAAAATACAAGTTTTGTTTTGCACTCTTTGAATATTGTAATCATTGCGCAGTAATGCTTACGTTTCCATTGGGTGCTTGGAAGTCGTCGAATTCCTCATGATTGTTAGTTCCTAACAATCCCATGGTCTTTCCGTGATAAAATCCATTTAGAACAAAAGTGCAAACATCTTGCTTCTTGGCACATTTCACTTCTAAGGCACCGTTTTGAGCGCGAACTGTGATAAAGCCATCTTCAGATTTGTCCACTTCCAACTCGTCCTCATCTTCAGCCTCCTCGTTACGGGCGTGCTTCAGTTGGGTCTGGAAATTAAAAAACAAAAGTTAATTTAATACATTATAATTGGATTTGATGGAAATGGGTAGGTACATCGTTTTTGTTTATAAATGATGATCTTACAGTAAAGTCTGGGAGAATGGCGGCTTGCTCTCCATGGTAATTGATGAGAATAGTTTTCTTAATTTTGGGTCCATCTCCATCAAAGTCAATGGCCAGAGTGAAGTTTTTATCAACAAAGTCAGAGCCTAACAAATACTGACAGTTTCCTTCAAAATGGTAGAATTTTCCGTCGAAAGTACGGATGTACTGGGAGCCCACGAGCATGGCGTAAGCTACAATATAAGATCAAGGTTCAGGGTCAGACCCGGAAGTTTCCATTTCGAAATTAATAGGAAATTAATAAAATATTTTTTCAAAATAAAAAAACTAGACTTACCCTGACCAGGTGGCACCACAGACTGAGTGCTGAACATGATTTTATGTAAAAATTCCATCAACGAATCAGACTTGACGAAGTTGTAGAATTCACCCAGTCCATAGGTCATGGCGGGTCTTTTGAAATCGGGCACATGCCAAGCGGGCATGTCAATCAAGAAAAGTCTATTGAAGTCCGAAAGGGAATCGACTGGCTTTGGAAGTGGCAACTGAACCAAAATGAGTCCATTTTCCCAATCCACTGACCAAATTTCGGAGCCAGATTTCTGCAAGGCCGTCACAAACTTCTCATAGATGAGCTTTTGCTCTGCCGTGTCATTGACCGCCACTCTCGTGGCCTTCTTTTCCGCGTAGGCGAAGACCGACAGAAGGAATTCCTGGGTCTCTTGCTGTGGGAAGGCATCCAACATTGACTTCCTGAACCCATCGGCCTGATTCTTCAACTGTTCCACTAATTCTCCAAGGATATTTCGGTAGCGGACCAAAACTCTTTTTAAGAAATCCTTGACGTAGCTGTTCTCCAAAACATCTGACCCAGCATCCTTCAACGCTTCGAAAATCACAGTGAATTTCTCAACGGAATAGTCGAGGGCCTCCTTCAAGTATTTTCCGATGCCACTTCCAGTATCGTTTAAGAAGTCCCAGTTGACGTAATCGTTGGAGAAGTGGGAAATTTTCTCGAAGATTTGGCTCACCTTCTTAACAGATTCTTGAAGGCCGTTGACCAAGGTATCGACGCCCTCGTTGATGTTGGTGCTCAGATTCTGGACGAAGTTGGGGAGCTTGTTGGAGGTCACATTCTGGAGGAATTCTGGGACGTCATTGAGGAATGATTGGGTATTTTTGATGGAGAAGGCGAAGGCATCGTAGATGCTCTCAAAGACCATCGTGGCGTAGATCGAGTGTTTCTCAACAAACTTCTCGGCTGAAACCATGTAGTTGTAGATGGCGTTTGTGTCCGAATTATTTTTGAGTTCGGCCCGGATTTGAAGGACGTCGGCCTTGTAGGATTCGTAGATGGGTTGAAGGTCCGGGAGAGTATTGTTGAAGGACCGGAGAATGAACTGGATTTCTTTGGTGGATTCAACGAGGTTTTGAGATACAACGGACTTGAATTTCTCGCCGGTTTGTTCGAGGCGGGTTTGTGCATCGGTTAGGGCGCTTTGGATGTTCTTCGTGTCCCAGTCTGCCTTGACGAAGAGGAGACGGGAGGAGTTGAGGGCGAGGTTGAGGTCACCGATGACGTGACGGTCATTGACCTGTTGACGGTAGAGGCCAGCCGTGAATTGCTTATTGGATTTGAAGCCAATGAAGGTTTGGTAGAAGTTGCCCGGGGCGGAGTGGGCCGTGTACATTTTAATGTTGGCGTGTGGGGGGATTGAGGGGTGGAGTTGACAGTCGAAAATCCGGGCATCAGCCATGCCTGGGAAAAGGAATTCGTAGCGGATGTCATAGGATGAGGACGATGACCCTTGGGCGTTCCAGGTCGTTGACCAGGAAACTAGTGGTTGGGACTCACCAGCTGTAATCTGCAATAAATAAAGTTTGTTAAAGATTTTTAACCTATTCGTAACTGAAACACCATGAAAATAATGCTTTACAACAGTGTTTTTTTCTAGAAATTAACTTTTTCAAAAGCATTCAAAACCAGTAACTAGGACTTTCAAAAAGGTCAAAACAATAAATTAACGTTTTCAAAAAGATGTAAAACTAGAAATTGACACTTTCAAAAAGTTCAAAATAATAAAATAACACTTTCAATAAGATGTAAAACTAGAAATTAACATTTTCAAAAGCATTCAAAACCAGTAACTAGGACTTTCAAAAAGGTCAAAACAATAAAATAACGTTTTCAAAAAGATGTAAAACTAGAAATTGACACTTTCAAAAAGTTCAAAATAATAAAATAACACTTTCAATAAGATGTAAAACTAGAAATTAACATTTTCAAAAGCATTCAAAACCAGTAACTAGGACTTTCAAAAAGGTCAAAACAATAAAATAACGTTTTCAAAAAGATGTACAACTAGAAATTGACACTTTCAAAAAAGGTCAATACAATAAAATAACACTTTCAAAAAGATGTAAAACTAGAAATTGACACTTTCAAAAAGGTTAAAATAAGATATTGACACTTTCTAAAAGATGTATAACTAGACACAATGCCGTTTCGAAAAGGTTAAACAGTTGTTTGTAAAAACCGTTTTCTAAAACATCATTTTTTCCGGGTATCACAATAGTTCGTTACTTACAGCAAAGTTGGCGTGTTCATCAGAGTAAGTAAAGTCAATGTTTGAAGTCTTCGTTTCATTCTTTCGGTTCCGGTAGTTAATGTCTGTTTTGAGGGAAACTTCCTGGGTAGTGCGCAGGGCCTCGCTCTCAATGCCAAAGTTAAGGGCAGTGTTCTAAAATATTTGTATAAGAAACCATTTTTATTTTTACTGTCAAATTAATACCTTTAAAAGGTTTTCAAAAAGTGTCAGAGGTGTAAAGTATGTGTAGCACAGGCTCAATCTTTACCTGTGACCTGGATTGTGCTTTAATTTTGTAGACTTGTCCATCCTTGACGGGTTCACGTTGGACTTTGGTGGATAGAACTAAAGGACCGTTCGTTTTGAAAACATCGAATTCCACATCGAAGTCCAGCACATTTTCATGCCCGCCTTGAATCAATTTGCTCTTCAATTTCATATCCTACAATTTAAAAAAAATCAGTAAAGTTACAGACAGAGTACCTATATACGTACCTATGTATTTTAGAAAAAAAGAATTTAAAAAAAATCATTTTTACCTGTGGCAATGAAGGATGTTTAAGAACGATGGAAGTGCGTACACCTTCAGACTTATCCTCAGCCTTTGGAATATCTTCCATTGAGAGGAAAACGGTGAGTTTATCATTCACGTTTTTCTTGTTCATCCAAACGTTTAATTGCGCAGAATCGTTGCCAGGGTTTCTAGTGGCTGTTGCGACGGCGCTCATGACGCGCTCTGGTAGACTAACCTCAACGCCGACCTCCTTGCCCGCCTTTCTGTAAAGCCGGTAGCCCATCTGGCTCGTCTTCTCTTCGTTAATGATGAGTTCCGCGGTGTGTTCGAGCTCTCTTCCGTGATTGGCCCGGCTGAAGCGAACTACGATCCCGTCCGTTGACCTTTGACCCGAGGAGATGGCCTGGCGGGTCGCTTTCAAAGTATAGTCAACGTCTTGGGTGTTTTTCTTGTGTCCATGGGAGTTGACTTCTGGTTCGTTGACCTCCTCCTCGTGACCTTGAAGCTTGTCCGTAATTGTTCGATTGTGATACTCGTGTCGGAACTGGATGTCTCCGATCTTACAGTCCTGGTCATCCTTATTGCAGAAGGAGAGGGAAACTCGCTTTTGAAGGTCACTGACCCGGGTCAAGAGGGTCAAGTTGAGGGGGTACTTGTTATCATCGAGACTGACAGTGGCTCGGACTTGTCGGCCGTCCTCACCGTCCCGCTTTTTGTCCAACACTCCGTCCTCAACGCGGAAGCTACCGTGGAACCGGGCTGCGCGCGCATCGATCTTCAAGGAACCATCGTACGTCTCCCCGGAGCGCTCCTTCTTCTGGGCGTATTCAACACTGAAATAATTGTAGAGATTTAAAATAAATGAGATTGTTTACCACCCACCTTTTTTAACCTTTTTACAACAACGTTTCTACTTTTTTTAAAAACTAAATAACATAAAGCAGCAGTACATTTTGAAAAAATGTTTGCCTATATTTAAACAGCTGAACAAAATTGTTTGAAATTTTGTAGATTTTGTAGCTTTTGAACTAAAGCGTTAAGTATGTATCATCAGTGAAGAAGCATTGAGAAGAATGTTCAAATGTGTCCTTAGTGGCATTTTGACGAAAGTGTCAACAGCCAAATGTGTGCCTCTTTACAAAAAGTATAAACACCGCTTTAACACGTTCAAACATGGAAAACTGCTGTTTGCACCTTTAAAAAATGTGTAAAACTGGTATTTACACTTTTCAAAATTGTGTAAAACTGATTTTGACACTTTTTAAAAATGTGTAAAACAGGTATTTGCACTTTTAAGAAAGTAGTAAGAATCGGTATTTGACTTTTCAAAAGTATCAAAACTGGTGTTTATACATTTCAAAAGTAGAAAACCTGGTATTTAAACTTTTTCAAAAGTAGTAAAACTGTTAATAACACTTTTTCAAAAGTACAAAAACTGGTAAAAACCGGTATTTACACTTTTTTAAACACTTAGGAAGGCCAGTTGCTTGTTCGCCCTTTCGTCAAAATGCTATTAAAGAGACGCAAAGCTTCAGCCACAATGCATCTTCACCCACGTAAAGTATCTATCAAAATCTTAACTCACCCAACTGCCGCAATTTTCTCGTTGCGTCCTTCGACATTGACTGCAATGCTGTGACGACCGTTGCTGTGCTTCCGGCTTGCACGTCCGCTCCACTTGTCAACATTAAGGGCGGGACTGTCCAAACTCAAGACGGCATCCATCACCTCATTGCCCCACTCCAAGCCACCCTTTGACTTCAAGGTCTTGCCACCCTCACCCCACTTGACGAAGCTGTCCAAGCTCCACTTGGGGTCCTGGTTGGTCACCAATAAATAGACCTTCCTGGGCGTAGTTCCATCAGTGAACAGGAGGTCAACGGACTTCCTCTTGGGGAAATTTTCAATCTTATTTTGAAGGGTGAAATGGTCGCCATTTTGATTGACGGTCAAATCAGTTTCGATGCTCTGGTCGCCCTGGGCACTTCGGTGGTAGAGTTTAAAGTCGTAGCTTTTAGAGGGGGTTGAATTTGAAATCTGACCCTTGACCTTGTGACCCTGACTGGGGGTCACACTGCCGTTGGCTCGGAGGTTGTAGTAGGGGAACTTGCCCTCGACGTTCGTGAAGAATTTAGCCCCATGACCCTTAAGGATAGCCTGGAGGTCAAGGGTGAAGCGGCGTTTGTCCTTCTTTCCAGTGAGGCCAAAGTTCAAGAGGGGATGACCCTGGTTGTTGACCTCGGAGAGGGCCTCGAACTCATTATCTTGGGAACGGAGGGTGTTGGACCAGCTGGTGGCCACCCCATGGTTGACCGAGACGGAGCCGACTTCGGTCATTTCGAAGGCTCGGAAGGAGTCGAAGATGTACGTGTATTTAATGGAGCCTTCAAGGGATTGTGGGTGGATGGGCAGAGCCAGTTTGTAGATCAAATCAGCCGTTTTCTTAGGCGACCATTTGTCGAACTTGAAACCCAAGTCCATGTTGAAGGGCTTGTTGCCGTATTTGGAATTGATGGAGGTTTTGTAGGAGCCTTGCTTGATCTCCGTGTTGTAGTCCAAGGATAGAGGTTTCGCCATGGCTGACCCGCTCATTTCAAACTGAAAACGGTTTTAATTTATCAATTAATGTTTAGCAGGAAAAAAACTGGATGGATTTGTGACAGTAAGTTTAAGATGTAAAATGACCCATTTCTTTAATATGCGAAACTACCGTAAACTCTTTTTTACTACGCGGGTCTCTATTAATACGCGGGTCTCTAATTGTACGCGGGGGTCCGAGGGGCTGAATGGAATAGTGTGCGGGCGTTCTATTAGAGAGTTTACGGTACCCATTATTTACTTATTTTGAAAAGGGACGAATTGAGCTTTTTGCCGTTTACAAAGTTTGAAAATGAGGCTTTGCATGCTTTCAAAAAGCGTGAAATGAAGTTTTGCATCTTTTCAAAAAGTGTAAAGTTAGGTTTCGCGTGTTTTCAAATCCATACAATGAGGTTCTGCATGTTTTGAAAAAGTGTAAATTGAGCCTTTACATGTTTTGAAAAAGTGTAAAATGAGGTTTTGGGTGATTTTAAAAAGTGTAAGTTGAGGTTTTGCATGTTTTAAAAAAGTGTAAAACGAGGGTACCTAAGCATGTTTTTAACATGTAAATTGAAAGTTTTGCAACTTTTCAAAAAGGGTAAAATGAGGTTGTGGATGTTTTAAAAAGTGTAAATCCAGGTTTTGCATACTTTCAAAAGTAGAACTGTTACCTACTTTTGTATGTTTTTTTAAAAACCGTGAATAAATCAGTGTTAACACAATACTAAAGAGCTCATTGAAGGATTCAATGAGCGCCCTTTTAAACCCGAAGAATATATGTATTGTGTACGGTTGGAGTGTTCTTAATGGATACGCGTCATTTTGTATCTCAACTCGCAGTATAAATAATTAGCTAATTCATAATTAAACTTGATTTCCATACCAGTCCATTGAAAACGCGTCTATTTCCAATTTTCGAATTAACTTCTCCGTGCCATTTCATGTTCTTGTCTCCGCCATACTTGATGTTCATATCGCTCAAGATTTCAAAGGTGAATTGACTAGTGTCGATGTTCGCGACGCGATTCTCCCATTCCATCTCCGCGGGCTGACTGTCCAAAAGTTGAAGTTTCATGTTCAATTTACTCAATTTGATGTTCGTCGTGCTCTCCATCACATTTCGGACGTAAAGCGCAACATTTTTATTCTCTGGGTTCTTGTAGCTCATGTCCAGCAAATGCTCTCCATTCAAAACATCTTTGCCCAATTTCCCCTTGAGGCGAATGTTTCGGCTCTTTCCCTGGATGCTAAAGTCATTGCTGTGGAAAATTTAAAAAAAAAATAATTAATGCATTCAAAACTGGCAAACCAAGACCATTGTGATCTGTTGAATACCGATTTTAGCTTTCAAAAAAGCTAAAAACTAGAAATATCATTTTCAAAACGATCAATATTAGAATTTCTTATTTCCAAAACAGTGTAAAAGTAGAAATTAACACTTTCAAAAAGATCAAAACTAAAATCCAAGATTTTCAAAGAGTGCAAAAACTATAAATTAACTTTTAAAAAAGATAGAAACTAGAATTCAAGATTTTCAAGAGTGTAAAATTAGAAATAACCGTTTTCAAAACGTTCAAAACTAGAATTCAACATTTTTAAAACGATCAAAACTAGAAAATTCAAACTTTCAAAAAGACCAAAACTAGAAATTACTATTTTGAAAAAGGTGGAAAACTAATATACGAAAAGGTTAAATATATTTTTATAATAATTTAATTTTCGATTTTTGTATCAAAAACCCTTACTTTGAGTCCATGGACCACCCAACTCCGAAAATAGTGACACTCTTGATCTTCGCAATCTGAGTATCATCCTTGCCAGCATCCCATTTAAGTGTTCCGTCCAAGGATAACTGCTCACCCTGGAGTTTCAGCAAACTTTCAAGGATAACTCGACGGTCAGTGGGCTTCCAGTCCACGTTAACATTCAAGTTACTGGAGGATCGAGTGTGCGTTTCATTAATGTTGGCCTCAATGTAATTCTTGACGAAGGCCTTCATGTTGATGGCATGGGGCTTCCCGCCATAATGTTTGTACTCAGTGAGCATGTCAACCTGCTTGTGGCCCTCTGATTGGACGAGGAGGAAGGCGGAGCTTGTGGAGGATTTCATTACCACGCCGGATTTGAAGCTGGGAATAGTGCCAAATTCAAAATAATCATTATTAGGCCTTTTTGCTTCCTTAACTACCTTTTTAGGGAAATATTTGAGCTCTTACACGATGGGTTGTTTCAAAGCTGGGCTCGTAACGGTCGTTGCGAGACTGTTTTCAACGTCATTCCTTTCGTTTTTCAGTTTCAGAGTTGTGACCGCAATGTACTTGTCACCAGGACTGGGAGTGTAGACGGTGTTGTACCGCCAGGTGTCGTCACTGGTCTTTGTGGCGGTTTCAACGAACTCGTAGGATTGTCCAGGGTAGGCGATCTTAAAGAATAAAAGTGATAATGCAACATTTCTGGTTATTTCAAAAAATGCCCCAAAAATATTGCCAAAAATGGGTAAAATGTGACCAACTTACAGCTGCTTTCAAATTGTAATCAAAGAAAACATCGGCCCCTGATTTGATGTTAAGTTCCAGTCTGTGTGAGGCTCCGTTTCGAAGGGCCAAATCGAAAACTTGGGATTGGCCGAAAATCTTTTTGGCGTCAAATTTAATGAGGTAATCCGTTTTGGTGGATGGGCGGGTAACTGTGTGAAAGAAGCATTGTTTTAGATACGTTTGGAAATTCTTAAAATACTAAAATTTAAATCCTCCCGCCAATGTTTGAAAGGCCTTACCTTGCAGAGAATTCAAAATTTCGTAGTTTTTGCTCGACTCAGTGTCGTACAAGGAGTGTTGCTTGATGGTGAGTTGTTTGCCCGAAAGTCCATGGACGAATTCCAGTCTGTTCTCAAAAGCGTTGCTCTGCTTCTGCATTTTTAATTCCCAGTCTAATTTGAAATTGGCGGCTTCATTGCGACTGGACGTAACGTTCGTTTTGAGGGAGTAGAGCTTCCCGCGCTGACGATTGATGAGGGCGTCGATGGAGAGAGTGTGGCTGGACTCTCCGTAGGTGGCCAGCACATTGACGTCATAGGTTGGCTCAGCCAGTTTCACGTTTCCGCTCAGGCCAAGCTTACCAACCCCCCAGGCGGGGTAGTTTAGTTCGACGGTGCTGAGCTTGTAGATGGAACCTTTCGTGTGGGTTTCTACTTCGATGTCAGCTACAGAGGGAAAAATTAAAAGTTTGAATTAATTTAATTGTGTTTTTGGAATAAATACAAGTTACTTTTTTAGAACGGCAATAACTGATTTTACACCTATTTGAAAATGACAGTTACTACTTTCGACTTTCTTTTAAGACGTTCATATTTTGTTGCATACCTTTTGAAGATGTTAACTACTAGTTTTGACTTTCTAAAAAGGTTAATTTTTGTAGTAGAAAACTGTTTTGAAACATTGATTGTATGGTTTCCAGTTCCCGAATAGATTACTCTACATGGAGCTGGCAAACCAGGAAGTTGTTTAGTGTTTATTCTACACATTAAAGTTATCAAAAAGGAGTAAAACAGGATATTGGTATTTGCAAAAATGTCAAAACCAGTATTACCACTTTGAGAAAGGCTTAAAACCAGAAATCAACACTTTCATAAAGTTGTACAAGTAGAAATTAAAGCTTGCAAAAAGGTGTAAAACCAAAAAACAACACTATTAAAAGCTGAAAAACTATAGAAATCAACACTTTCAAAAAAGGCAAAACTAAAAATTAAGCTTTTTCAAAAAGGTGTAAAAGTAGAAATCAAGTTTTAAAAAGATCAAAACTAGAAAACAACACTTTCAAAAATTCTTAAAACTGGAAATCAACACTTTTGGAAAGGTCAAAACTACTTATCGACTTTTTCAATAAGGTCAAATCTAGAAATTAACACTTTCAAAAAGGTCAAAACCACTTTTTCACAAAGGTGTAAACAAAACATATTGCAGTTTGAAAACGGTTAATAAACTTACCTTTAACAGTTCCAACAAGGGCCTCAAAGCTACCAGTGTCGGTCTTGAGGTCGACGTGAAGTTCCTTGCCGGCTACGCGACTGATTTTCCCCTCGACGTACTTGTGGACGCCCCCTGTGGTGCTGGAGAACTCAAGAAGTGGCTCCAGTTCATAGTCCATGGAATCTCCCTTCATCTTCAAGTGAGCCTTGGCACCGTATTCCTCGCCATCGGTGGACAGAGCCAAGTCTAGAGCCTTCAGGGCATCCGTGTCTTGGAGTTTGTCTGGTAATGTAAAACATTTTTTTGTTATTAAATTAATTTGTTTATATTTTTAAAACTAAAATAATTATTACCACTTTAGCATTAATGATCATAAAATAATGGAGCCTTACACAGAGCTGTGAATTTCTTCCAAGGAGAATCCACGTCCAATTGAAATTTAGTATTGGGTTGCGTTCTATGCATGGCTATAGCAGAGATCTTCCGATTAATCTTGGAGCCTGGTGTGTCCAATAAAATCGAGAAGGTCTTCTCATGTGGGCCTAAAACAGGGAAGCAAATCATACGTGTTTAATCCAGGTCCGTCATTGGAAATCAATGCATTTTTGTTTTTCAAAAATTGGATTTTTAAATTACCCTCCAAGTTAGAAAGGACTCTAACATGGTAGCCTTGCATTGAAGGGTCAGATTTCTCAAAGCCAATGGCAATGATGCTGGGTCCAGTGAAAGGGAACAAGGGGCTCTTGCTGCTTCCCACCGGCATTTGAACCTTCGCGGCTAAGCGCAATCCAAGGATCTCGCTGTTCATTCCATTGAATGCGCCGCCGTATTCCCTGTAGAAGAGGATGGAAGTAACAGCAAATTAAAAACAAATTTAAAAAATGCAATAAAGTGTAAATCGCAAGTAATTCAAAACTAAATCCAGCCCAGCTTATAATTCGTAATTATTAGTAACCTATTCGAAAAGGCATTTTCTGGTTTTACACCTTTTCAAAACGGTAGCATTAAGTTTTGCTCTTTTTGAAACAGGGTAATGTCTTGGTTTACACCGTTTCAAAGTTTGAATAATAAGTTTTGCTCTTTTTGAAACGGTAATATCTTGATTTACAACTTTTCAAAATGCTAATAATACGTTTTGCTCTTTTTGAAACAGTGCAATATCTTGATTTACACCTTTTCAAAATGCTAATAATACGTTTTGCTCTTTTTGAAACAGTGCAATATCTTGATTTACACCTTTTCAAAATGCTAATAATACGTTTTGCTCTTTTTGAAACAGTGCAATATCTCAATATTATGTTGTTTACTAGTTTTGACATCTTTAAAAATGCTACTGTTGTGTGGAATGCATTTGAAAACGCTAATTCCTAGTTTTTACCTTTTTTAAAAATATCAATTACTAGTTTTGGCTTTTTTAAAAATGCTAATAATTTGTTTTAACAGCTTTTGAAAATGTTGATTTTAGTTTCGTCGTTTTTGAAATTGTTAATTACTAGTGTTGGCTTCTTTGAAAATGATAATACTTTGTTTTATACCTTTTGAAAAATGTTAATTTTTAGTTTTGCCTATTTTGAAAACATTTCTATGTAGTTTCTACTCCTTAAAAATGCTCCTTTTTTGCTGTACACCTTTTAAAAACATTAAATTACTAGTTTTGACTACTAAAAAAAGTTAATTTGAAGTACTAACACTTTTCTAAAGCATATCCGTTATGCTTTCCTACTTTCGAATAGGTGCGATTAACAAAACTAGCTCATAAATTCGAAAAAAAAAACTGTCAAAAGAATATCAGTGGCTTACTTCAACGGGGCCTTGGTCGTCACTGCTGACTTTTGCTCCAAATTGTCCCCAACAGTCTCGACCCAGTAGAGTCCACTAGTAAGCTCCAACAATTGATTCTTCTCAAAGGGTAAATTGACCTTCAAGTCAAATTTCCCGGGCTCATTCTTCAAGGCCATGTCCAGTCCAGTAGCACTGTGCATCTTGCCCTCCAATTGAAGGCCCGTCTCTACTGGTCCACTGCCCATGCTCATGCGCGCTCTGATCGTGGTGGCGGAACTTGGGATAATTCGAATTTTCAAATCTTCGCTCTCTCCCGCGCTCGAGTCCTTACCGTGTTTGAATAATTTCCCGAAATTGACTTTGCCGTTGAGTTGAAGGGAGAGGATCGTAGTTCCTTCCATCTCCATGTTAATTGGGAAACCAGAGATTGTGGGGATTACGACCTCCTCATCCATGAAGAGGATTGGCTGGGTGAGGTCGACCTTGTGATTTTTGGCGCCTTCCATGAATTTCTCGATTCCGGAGAGAATCGAACTGCTCAGGGAGAATTGACGGAGGGTATTTTGGCTTAAAGAATCGACGAGAATCGAAGTGCCCATGATCCGGACGTAGGCGTCAGCAATGCCGCTTTGGGAAAAGCGCTTTTCGATCTCAACTTCGTTCTGGTAGGCGTCAATCTCTTTGTCGTTCAAGGATGTGATCTCCTCATCATCCGCTTGGGAATGATCCTTATTCTTCTTGCTATGGTGACGGGAGTGGTGGCTGCGCTTCTGGCGGGAATTTTGAATTGTGTCCGAAACTTGGCTTCCGAATTCGGATAATTGATCCTGGCCAGATTTTAATAGGTCGGTCCATTCAGAATTACGGAACTTGGAGGCGGGGCCAAAGTGCTTCTCGATCAGGTGGTCAAAGTCATTCAGGTAGCAACCGAACTATAGTTTTAAAAAAAAACATTATTAAATACTACGGTCTACAAAAAAAATGCTTCTGTTTCCTATTTCCATTATTTTCAATTAACCTTTTCGAAACAGCAATATATTTAGTTTAGCACCTTTTGGAAAGTGCTGATTTCTAATTTTGACCTTTTTTAGAGTGCTAGTTTCAAGTTTTGACGTTTTTTAAAGTTCTAATTTCTAGCTTAGAACCTTTTGGAAAAAAGTTAGTTTCTACTTTTGAACTTTTTTTAAAGCGCTAATTTCTGGTTTCGACCTTTTTGAAAAGTGTTAATTAGTAGTTTTGTCCTTTTTGAAAAGTGTTAATTTCTAGTTTTGACGTTTTTGAAAGCGATATTTTCTAGTTTAGCACGTTTGGAACGCTCTAATTTCTACTTTAGCACCTTTTTGAAAGGGCTAATTTCTAGTTTTGACCTTTTGGAAGTTCTAGTTTCTAGTTTAGCACCTTTTGAAAAGTGTTGAATTCTAATTTTGACCTTCTTGAAAGTGCTAATTTCTAGCCTGACACTCTTTGGAAAGTTCATGTTTCTAGTTTGACACCTTTTCGACAGTATTAATTTATATCCTTACACCTTTTGAAAGTGTTAAATCGTAGTAGATACGTATGAACAGTAAACAACTTTATTGTTTACTAGTTCCGTCAAATTGTCAGTACCTCAAATAAATTGTAGGACCGTCCAATGGCGTGGACAGTGACGTTGGCCGAGAGAATACTTGGGACGTAAGAGTTCTGTGAGAAGATCATGTTCCCGTCAACGATGCCCCCCAAGTTGGACTGCTCGTCAAACAGGGAGTACTGGATGTTTCGGGAATATTTCATAACATCTTGGGGAACATTGCGGGGAAGTTCAAGTCGTTTCAAGAGGGACTTTTGATCCCGATGAACGTCAGGGGTGGAACTCTTGAGTTGATTTTGAATGTGGGAAACGATGAAAGAGGAAACTAAAAATAAAATTACAAAAATGTTAGAAATCCAAACTCAAATAATAAAAACTAAAGTAAAAAAGTGGGTAGTAATGATTTTATGTGACTGACCTTGACGGGATTTTTCGTGGTTCAAAACTTCTTGTAAGAATTGGACATCTTGACTCTGCATACACTTGCTGCTGGCCAAATAAGCTTGAATTCTGATTTCGGAGCTTTTCTTTTTATTTCCAAAAATATTTTGAGCTTCTTTCTTCAATTCCTGATTGCAAGGATTTCTTCTAAAAGCATCGAGGGCTCTAATTAGAATCCTTTCTGAGCCCTGGAGGCACTTTGTGACGGCCGAAACGCCCTCTGTTGACAGAACGTCCAAATTTCCGAGGGCTTGGAGGGCCGCGACGGCCTTTTCAATTTTAAGTTCATTTCGTGCCAAACAGTTTCTTGAAGCTTCGCGGGCAATTCCGTCAGAAATTTCCTTGTAATCTTCATTCTCTCCACAGTTGGGGTTGCTTAGCTTACAGTACTGATGGGCCAATCCGGAAGCAGCCAATAGAAGGCCTGAGCTTGGATTATCCTGGGATTTCAAAAGTTTCCCCATTGCCGCCAGGCCTCTCTGTCCAGGCCTGCTGGCAAAGCTAGTGTACAAGTAGAAATAGGACTGGGATTCAAATTCAAGTTGACCCGCGGAATCGGCCTCGGCCAGAAGGGCGATGGCCCCGTCACTGGCGGACATGGCGGCGGCGTCTAAAAAGAGTTTGTCCAGTTTCTTCATGGCGATGCTTGAGCCCTCGCATAATTTCCCGCCGTTGATCTGCTCGCGGATGGCCTTGAGGTCGCTGCCGCGAGTGAATTTAAGCTGCTTTTTCAATTGGAGGAAAAGGCCGGGAACTTTTGAGGAGACGCTGCCGCTTTCGATTTCTGGGCAGATTTTATTGAGGATGTCGAGTGTGCGGGAGGAGGCGGATTTTTGGCGGGAGGAGAGTTGCTGCTGGGAATCGGCGTGATCGTAGAGGATGGAGCAGGGAGTTGTGGGGGAAGTTGCTCTGCTACTTTGAGCCCCGTGTCCACTCTCGGCGGAGACGAAGGTCAAAGTTGACTTGACGGCGGTGTGGGCGCCGGCTTCTTCCCGGGAAAAGGCCTTCAGCTTGTGGTTCTCTTCGCAGCGGATGGATTTGAAAACTCCTTCGTGGAGCTGTTGCGTGCAAGTGAAGGTCGAGTTCATGCCGGGGATGGAATTGTGTTTCTAAAAGTTAAAAAACAAAACAAAAATTTAATAAAATGTTTCAATTTTACAAATTACAATTGCGATCATGATACATTGTCGGTGAAGAAGCATTATGGAGTAAGTCCAACCCTAGTTTAAAAGTATTTTGACGCAAGTCCAGCGTCTCTTGCATTGAAATTTGACGGAAGTCTAAACAATCAGCGTGTGTAAACGGCATTTTTACTGGATTCGAAAATGTATAAATTGCAGTTTTACCGGTTTTGAAAGTGTGTGAACGGCATTTTTAATGGGTTTTAAAATGTGTAAATAGCAGTTTTATGGTTTTGAAAATGTATAAATTGCAGTTCTGCCGGTTTTGTAAGTGTGTTAACGGCATTTTTACTGGTTTTAAAAATGCATAAATAGCAGCTCTACTGGTTTTGAAAATGTGCAAACTATAGCTTTACGGGTTTTGAAAATGTGTAAATATCAACTGTGCTGCTTTTGAAAAGTGTAAATGTCAGTTTTACAACTTTTGAAAAGTACAAATATCCGTTTCACGACTTCCAAAAATGTGTAAATCCCTGTTTTACTACTTTTGAAAACTATAAATTCTACGATTTAACTAGTTGTGAAAAGTGTTTACCTAGTATCAGTTTTACACATTTTTGAAAAGTGCAAATAAGACTTTCATTACAACTTTTCAAAAACGTGTGAAAGTGCGATTTACACCTTTTATAAACGTATAGGTACAAAGTTGATGATTACACAGGGCCAGCGTCAAAATGACAATAAAGGGACATACAGTGGATTTTCGTGAGAATGGTTCTAACCTAGAACCAGGCTACCGCCACAATGCTTCTCCACCGATGATACGTCCCTAAACTAGTATCTAATTTATATCGCATTTTTTTTACACTTGTTCTATTTTAATTACCGATTGTACATTGTATGGAACACCATGGAAGATGAGGTTGCCGCCCTCGCGATGGGTGCAGCTGTTCAAGTCACGTGTCTTGGTGTAGCGGTCACCGGACACCACGTACTGGGTGGGACAGCGACCGGAAATGTCCGTCTAGAAAGAAAATACCGCGAAAATTAAATTAATTAATTAATTTGAAATAAATGCCACACTAATTGTAATTATAGCTGCAAAAAAATTACCTCAGTAATAATGCTTTGTTCCGTATTTTTGACAGCCTTATTTTGAAGCATGGACACGATGGCCCTCTTAATATTGGCTGACCACGTGGGGTCACTTTCATCCACGCAAAGGCCCTCAATGCCTCCATCCTGGTAGGCGAAACGGACCGAAGAGCCCTCAAGACCCGGAGGACGATCTACAGACTGCAAAAAAGAAACCAAAAATCATTGAAAATCATTCTTTCAAATTATTTAAGTGCAAATTCCAAAGAAATGAATTAAAAAATTGAAAAATGAAAAATTATGAATGAATGGGGCAAGCTGTGAAGTTGTGAATGAATTTAGTTGTGAAATCTATTGCAAACCTGTCCACTGGCAGTTTGAATGGAAGTTTTGTGAATCGTAAGAAGAAAGTCGCATGGAGATTGTGAGGTCAGGATTACTTGACCCTTGACCTTCAATTTACTCTGCTCGTCACTCGCCCCCAACAGCTGCGTGATGCTCTCCGTCTCAAACTCGTAGGTGTAGGACTTGTCTGCCTCGTACTTTAACTTTGTGTCGTGGCCTGTGTTCAAGAAAATGCATTCAGTTAAATACAAGTTATACAAGTTGTACGCATATTATATTTCATAATCAGACTAAATTAACCTTTTCAACAAGGCAATATCTAGTTTGACACTTTTTGAAAATGTTGATTACTAGTTTTGATGCTTTTTTAAAATGTTTATTCCTAGTTTTGACACTTTTAAAAAATGTTAAATTCTAGTTTTAATACTTTTTGAACATGTTAATTCATAGTTTTCACACTTTTTAAAAGTGTTAATTACTAGTTTTGATGCGTTTTGAAAATGTCAATTCCTTGTTTTGACACTTTTAAAAATGTTAATTCCTAGTTTTGATGCTTTTTAAAATGCTAATTACAAGTATTGACACTTTTTGAAAATGTTAAGTCATAGTTTTCACACCTTTTGAAAAGTTAATTTGTAGTATAAACGTTTTTTCTAAAGCACTGCTTTCATGGTTTACCCGTTCCGAATAGGTTAATTAATTGACATTTTAATATTTTTATTCAAAGTCTAGTTAAACTTGTGAAGGAACAAAAAAAAACTCCCACACAACCCGGAACTACAACTAGGTATGTATAATTATCTAATTATACGCAGAAGCTCCAAAATCTAAACTATAACCGGATGCAACAAAATGTGCTATAAGTAAAGTTGATAAATTGTTTAAAATAACTGTAACTGTCAAGTGTAAGATTAGAGTTCAAGTTTTATCGAAGCAGATACACTAAATAATTAGTCTTACATAATTAGGGAAGAAATGCAGTACAAAGTTGCATCGATGCGATGCGTGGTTGTGGTTAAATGCACTTTTTAGCTGAGCACGTCTTTTCCTTCTATCATTTCTTTATCTCAAAAGTTAGCAGAAGCTCCTATCTCTCTTTTTTTCAATGTCAAATGTAGCATTAAATGAAGCAAAACGTTCGCCTATAATTGAAATACAATTTAACCTATTCGGAATAGGGAAACTATGGAACAAAAGTGTCTTTTCTACAAATCAACTTTTTCAGAAAGTTGAATACTAGAAAAAAATCAATATTTTCAAAAACACTCAAAACTAGTGACGAACACTTTCAAAACGGTCAAAACTAGAAATTAACACTTTCAAAAAGGTCAACACTAGAAACTAAAGCACCATTTACCTTCGAAAATTTTTTATTTTAAAAATTAACTTTTTCAAAATAATAAAACAGGAAAATATCAAAAAAATGTAACACTAGAAACTGACATTTCAAACAGCGTCGAAACAAGAAATTGACTTTTTAAAAAGCATCAAAACTGGAAACTAGCCTCTTTCAAAAGCACCAACACTAGATACACTAGCCTTTTCAAAAATGTGTAAAACTAGAAACTATATTTTTTTTCAAAAGCATCAAAACTATAAACATAAACTAATTTTTTTCAAAAAGGCGTAAAACTAGAAACTAGCCTTTTCAAAAGCATCAAAACTTGAAACTAGTCTTTTCAAAAAGATCTAAAACTAGAAGCGGGCCTTTTCAAAAGCAGCAAAACTAGAAATTAACTTTTTCGAAAGCATCAAAACTAGAAATTGACTTTTTAAAAAGCATCCCTCATAAAAACCATCTTTTTCAAAAAGGCTTAAAACTAGAAATTATCCTTTTCAAAAAGACGTACAACTAGATATACATTAACCGTTTCAAAAATGTTAAATTCAAAATCTAAAAATAAATTGTTTTTTTCCTTTGCTTTTTGATTGAACTAGTTCACACCGATCGATCAATACTGCTTTGAGTCGAAATAACAATAATTTGTACATTTGTAAGAAACCTTGACCTAGACCCAAGCCACGGCCCAAGACGGCTCAAGCAATATAGAAAAGAAAAAGCTATTAGTATTGAAATTGAAAGTGTAGGTTAAAGAAAAACTTTTACTTGTGCTTTTGCCTTTTGTAATTCTGTATTTCTGGTATAAAAGTAAAAGTGAAGTTAGCAGCTATGAATAATAATAATAATTGGAATTCCAGGGCAGCTATACAGTTGACAGTACCCTTGACTAACGTGCAGTACAATGTGCCATCAATTGAGGTAATGATGCTATAAGTGTAATAATACTGTAAATCTTCTTATAAGTAGTAAAAGTTTACATTGTGTGTGTAATCTGTACTCTGTGGAGTTTCCGTGCTGAACTGACTTATTACGTGAAAGTGCAGGGAGCTATTAATACTCGTTGAGAAATTAAGTTCCAGATTCCAGATATCAAATTAAATAAATAAATAAATGTCCAAATATTGAACTTTGCTATTGACGCACGATACAACACCATTATCTCAAAAAGGCGTTACAAATAAAAATAATGTTTACAAGGTTGTAGCTTACTCTACTTTGGTCAATTTCTCGCTTGCTTTCTTATAAATATATAAATGTACAATTTTAAAATGGGGAATTATCTAGTTTTACATTTTTTGGAAAGGCTAATTACTAGTTTTGTTGCTTTTGAAAAGGTTAATTTGTAGTTTTGATGCTTTTTAAAAAGCTAGTTTCTAGTTTTGCACATTTTTGAAAGGCTAGTTTCCAGTTTTGTTGATTTTGGAAAGGTTATTTGCTAGTTTTACATCTTTTCAAAAAGTCTAGTTTCTAGTTTTGATGCTTTTGAAAAGGTCAGTTGCTACGTTGCTAGTTTTACGCCTTTTTGAAAAGATTAGTTTCTAGTTTTGTACATTTTTGAAAAGGCTAGTTTCTTGTTTTGTTAATTTTTAAAAGTGTAATTTCTAGTTTGAATGCTTTCAAAAATGTCAGTTTCTAGTTGTAAATCTTTTTGAAAATGATAGTTTCTAGTTTTGCCCTTTATGTTAAAGTTGATTTCTAAACTAAAAACTTTTCTAATTCATTGGTTTCAATGGTGTGCCAGTTCCAAATAGGTTAAGTAGCCCTGTCCAATTACCTACCCAATCACTGACTATAATCTCTATAATTTTGTATTTAGGTATTTTCTAAATATATTGTATTATTATTTGTATTAAAAATATTTGCTACATTTATTATTATACATAAATAATACAAGAAAGTGTACACTTACTTCTTCTGCAGGACGGAGTGCACGTATTTCTTCCACCGCTGTTCTGATGTGGAGCTGTGAATAAACAAGAAAAATGTAGGAAATAACTTTTAGCTAAAACACCGTTAAAAAAACCACAAGTTATTTCACATTATTCAGATTTAAAAAAGAAAAAAGAGAAGGCAAAAAAGGCACTTTTATCTGTTACATAATAATTCCTCGATTTCAAATTAATTACTACTTTTATTATTTTAGAAGTAAAACGCCGTTTGTCAAATTCTAGAAGCTCAAGTGTCACTTAAATTGAATAACTTTTAAAAGTGTAATGTGCTCGTCAACTTCATTTCGGACATAATTTGGATCCTACAAAATTTGAAATTGAAATATGTATTTAATTTTTTAAAATGTCTGTTAAACGCCGCATAGTTAAATACTGGAGAAATTATGCCCTATTATTTATAGTTAAACCCTAAATGTATAGGCAAAATAAATAAATAAATAAAAACAATAAATTTAAAAAAAATGTATTTAGAATCATAATAAGAATAATAATACACTAATTTTACCTGCTATCGATAAAGGAAGGAGTGTAACTGCACCCAAGAGTACAATTGCCACGAATCCGAATCGGAAACTCAGTCCACCGATTAATTTCCCTTGACCCATCATGACTATGGGCAAGTAATTAATCAAGCTTCACACTTACAAAACAACCACAGAACTAAAAACGGTAATAATTTTAATTAATTCAATAATTATTATTCTAAATTAATTAAATTTCACTCGAGTTATAGACTCGCACTTATTTTAAATTTATTCTTTTTTTTTTGAAGCACTATTGGACTGTTCAACTTATTGGGTGGATGGACGCTGTGTGAGTGAGAATGGTGTCCAGAGGGAAAAGTCCGTAACGTGACAGTTTAGTCCGCTTTTATATGAGAAAAATTCTTCTGGGCTTCCTTTCCCTGGGAGGTATAGGCGGTGGTTATACCCTATAGCAGTCACTATATACACCTGCTATAGAAGATGACGGACTGTGTAATTACATGGACTGCCAGTGCCAGTGGTTTAGGTACTTTTGGTCTGGGATTGACGATGGCTTCTTCGACTTCTTCAACTTCTTCAACTTCTTCGAAAGACTGGTGGATTGAGTTCAATGTCAAAAGGGGCAACTTGTGATCCAGTTCGAGTCAAAAACCAAAGCCAACGAGCTTCCTTACGTCAACAAACCTTACCTAGAAATACATAGAAAAATGATGAGATAGATCAGATTTTTAATGACTGCTCATTCAACGATTCAATCCTGTATTTAAGTTCAAGTAATTATACACACGGCAATACATAGTTACATCGTCGAATAGGAAAGTATACTGACTTCTGTGGGTAATATTTCCCTTCAAGTTCCTTATTGCAAGAAAGGAGCTGAAAGGAACTGAAAGGCACTGAAAGGATGGGAATTCGTTTTGGATTCAAATACAGTGGACTCTGGTTGTAACGTCAGCCTTTATAACGACATTCTGCATATAGCGTCAGGATTGGTAATAATAGTCGTGTATCTTTTCAATGTTAAATTCCCCCCTCTATAACGACATCTCCCTATAACGTCGTAAAACATGCTTCCCCAGAGGTGTCGTTATAACGAGAGTCCACTGTATGTATCTTTATCTTTAACTGGTAACTTTAGTGTATAATTTAGAACAACAATAGTTACATAGTTTCTGATGCTATAACATTGTTGCACTTCCATTGCATTTGACTTTCCTTTTGGGTGGTAGGTTACTCTTTTTTTTGCCTTTTGCTTTTGCCATATTTCCATTTTTGCGCTTTGCCTTTTTGCAACAGTTCTTTAGTAGGTACATATAATGCTTTGTGTTCGAGGTGCAAAAGGGGGTATCTGGTATCTTGCAATTATTCAGACGTGAATCGAAAGGTGTTTAAAGGCAAGGGGTTTTGGTTAATTCACATTTCAGGGATTTCATGGAAATTTAAGGAAAAGTTTAGAACCTATGTTGTATTTCTTGTGTTGTTTTAAAATGGGAAACGATGTGTGGCGATTACGAAGGGGCAAAATGTCGATTTTACGTGTTTTTGAAAGGTGCAAAATGGGCTATTTGAGTGCTTTTGAAAAGGTGCAAAATGGGCTATTTGCATAGTTTTGAAAAGGTGTAAAATGTCAAATGTGCTATTTACATGCTTTTGAAAAGGTGCAAAATGTCCTATTTCACAATTTCGAAAGGTATTAAATGCACTAATTGCATCTTTTCAAAAAGATGCAAATTGTCCTATTAACACGTTTTGGAAAAGATGCAAGATGCACATTTTTAAAAGGTACCTAATTTCCTAGTACACATGTTTTTGAAAAGATATAAAATATCTTATTTGCATGTTTTCAAAAGGTTTAAAATGCCCTATTTGCATAATTTGAAAAAGCGAAAAAGGTGGTAATTACACAACACATCCGTTTTTTAAAAGGTGCAAAATGCACTATTTCCATCTGTTTGAAAATGCGTAAATTCTCCTAGTTGCACGTGTTTCAAAAAGGTCTTAAAAACTTGTCGTTAGGCGATTTTGAAAAGAGCCCATCTTACTACTCTTATTGTATTCATAGGTACTTCCATAGTCACAGTGCACAATGCTTTATTTTAACGAAAATTGAAGATACGTCTTAATTTAAAAAATAAATGTGACTGTCATACATCTTTCTTCACCGTCAGCAGCAACAGCCCTAGCTAAGCAATGTTTACAAGGAAACGAAATATTAAAGTACTTTAGAATCTACTGTGTAATATGTCAGCTGGGCTAATAATTGTAAGCAAAATAAAAAATATGAGTAGACACAAATACTAACACAAATGCTACAAAAACCATTTCACAGGATTCACAGAGAATCCCATGAGATTGTTTTTATCGATTTTTCCCACATTTTCCTTTTTCCTCATTAATTTCCTTTAATTTAACGGTCAAGAGACAAAGTCAAGTCAAAAGTGAGAGACAAAGGTAAAGTCAAAAGTACAAAGATGAGCTTTAGAAACCGTTTAAAACAAGAAGAAGAAAAATACAGTAACAAAAAGTCGTTCAATGCGGATGTGATGAAAAAAAATCCTAAAGTACATCAACTTAAGGATGTGCGATAATTAAATTATCTGTCACAACTAATTTTAATTATTGATTCCCATCATCTCACTATAGTCTCACTAGTGTTTTTTATTTCATTGCTGCATATTTTCCATTATCAAAGAAGGTTTTGATTGCTTCTACTTGTAGGTGATAGGTACTCAAATTAATTAATAATTTTAATATTTAACTTTAAAAAAAAAGAAGATATAAAATAAGACACGCCGTCTACGTGTGTCCCACCAGGATGACGGACTGACAACTGACGGATGACTTCATCACTACAAATTTAACATCAACTTTTTCTTACAGACTTTGGACTTTGGCTTTTGATTTTGATAAGAAATAAAATAAAATTAAAGTTAAAGATAAATAGTATAACGTAGTATACTACCTCTATTTAATTAAATGACATTCCTTCTACTATTTCTGTCTGCAATAATTATTGTAGTTAATTTCTACAGCTATTTAGAGGGACCCTTGCACAAATTACGTTAATATTGTAATTAAATAATTAATGATTATTTTTGTTTTTAATTGTATTGTTATTGTTATTGTTTGCTTAACTTCCTTTGAGCTGATTAGCCGATTGTTAAAGAAATCTTGAATTAAATATTATTACGAAGCTACTGCCACTGCCAACCTGATGAACGTGACTGTGACCTGCTACTGCCACTGACATTGCAAAGTCTGCAATGAGAAAGACAGAAGACGGATGACAGCTACCGGAACCGGAAGCAAATAATTACTGACAGACAAGAGGGCGAGGGCTGCTACCGGTTAACCGGTTTTTACTCTTTTTACTGTCGGTTACTTATGATTTTCATTATAAATAAATAAATAATGAAAAAATGAACTTTTTTTTGTGGCTTTCGAGTGTTTTTTGCTTCCTCGGTAGTTAACCTAGTCGGAACTGGGAAATCATGGCAAGAATGCGATATAAAAGTGTTTAATTCTATAAATTAACTCCAAAACGGTCAAAACTAGTAAATAACATTTTTTCGAAACTGTCAAATCTAGAAAATAGCACTTTTTCAAACGGTCAAATCTAGAAAATAGCACTTTTTCAAACGGTCAAATCTAGTAAATAACACTTTTTCTAAACTGTCAAAAAACTAGTAAGTAACACTTTCAAAAGGTCAAAAAACTAGAAAATACTGTTTTCAAAAACATTCAAAACTAAGTGTATTACCGTTTCGAAAAGGTTAAATCATCAACTACGGTTGATGGTTAAATGGATTAAATTAACAATTGATGAAGAAATTACGGTCAACGGTGAGGTGTACTGCGTCAACTGCGTGCGTGCGTGCGTACGTGTGACTGTTGCCGATGCCAATGCCGATACCGATGCGGGTTGGTTTGGTTCAAGAAACTATGACGATGACGAAGCCGGAAGGATGTAATAATTAACAATTAAAAATAACTGAGGTAATCACATTGTTCGTAACATCATCATCATCGCATCGGTTTATCGCTATCGGTAGTGTTAAATTATCAATTGTTGACAGCTGTTCAGTAGGTAGTTGTTAGTTAATTAGTAGTTTTTAGTTTTGTTTTTAACGCAGCCGTGACATTAGTAGTGAAATGTTGAAAGTAAACCGAAAAAAAATGTTGTGAAGTAAAAAATGAAAGGTGAACGATTCCAACAATTAAATACAGTCAACATTTAACTTGAATCAACAATTAATATCGCACCCAACAACAATGCCAGATGCCAGAAGCCAACAGGTAAGAAAAACACACGACCGCACCCCCACAATCAACAATTGACAATTGACAATATTATGCTTTACAATTATTATTGTTGTTTCATGTTTGGTTGTTAGTCATTCTCATTAGTTCATTAGTTGTTAATTGTTAGTGCTTTGCCTATCGCCTATCCAACATACAACATTATTTATTTTTAACTGTAATTCAACAGTCAACATTTAATCTGTAATTATTAACTTTACAAGCTTGTTGACTGTCAACTGTGACTTTGACATTCAATATTCGTTCTTAATTGTTGGTTTTGAATTGCTAATGCTAGCTATTGCTATTGGCAACTGACGATTGACGATGCACGATGCAGACCGCAGGTCTCTGACGCAGGTGGCAGGTTGCAGGTAATAATATTACCGTTGACCGTAACAATTAACATTCAACTCGTTTTGTGAAAGAAAGTAAACTTGTGTAGGTAATCACTTTTGTATTTAAATAATTAATTATTGTTTGAAGTTATTACATCATCATGAATCAATACCATCATCATCATCATCACGTCATCCGTTCATCACTATTGACAGTTATCTATTTTACTATGAAGCAATATAATTTTATTATAATTTCCTTTACGAAGTTTTAAATGTTCATCGAACTTTCGTACTTGATACTGGCTTCGTCATTTTCCTCTAATAACACCGAAATCCTTAGCTATTGCTATTTACCGTCAGTAACTGTACAATAATTAATGCATCTTTGACCTTCGATTCTATTTACTAGCAACTAGTAACAAGTAAGAAACTAGTTGTTTGATCGAGTTTCAAGTTTTATAATTAATTACATACACGAGGTGTAATGTGTGTGTAGTTTTGTTTGGTGATTTTCGGGTTTTTCTATCTTGTTTGACATTTGATGACGTATTTAAGCTTTAAATTATGAATAATTGGGGATCCTACTGACGTATATAGCCTGTCTGTATCATTTACCAGTTGGCAGTAGCGTAAATATTTATATTTATTTATGATTAGCATTGTGAATTGTGAGACGAAGGAAACTAAACTGGTGCATTATTTGTTTTATTTCAGATTCAGACGATTTTGGAGTGTTCGGGGCCAAAATTCTTAGAAATGTGTTCCTCCTTGGTACATTATTAACGTGTGTCTGTAAGTATGCATCTTCTACTTATTATCAAGCAAGTCAATAGCCTATACTAATACCAATGAAATTAAATTAATCCGATGCCTGTAGATGTATAATTTGCATTACAGACTTAAATTATCCCTGTCACGAACCTTTTATTGTAGAAGTTTGTCAAATCCTAACGATGAGTGTTCACTAGTCAGTTGCAGTTACACTCAAGAGATAAAGAAAAATTGGTGACACTGCAAAATCCGGCTCTCCATCGACATCGCATCGCATCGGTAATCAAGCTTATGAGGAAAGTGAATCAAAATTGATACAGAATATAAATCACATCAGTAATGACTAGTTTTCTATTCAGGATTCAATTCAGAGACGACCAAGCCCAGGGCATTCAAAACTATACTTGAATTTAAATATCAACGAAAGAACGAAACCGCAACGACTGCATTAATGCCAGAAAAATCTTTGCGAACTACTCCATTTCCATCTATTATTGCCGTGATTGATGTCAATTGCAAGTCAATGAAGAAATGACGAATCAACACAAAATACAATGATACGGAGCATCATTGCACTGCATTGGATTGAATTGAATTGGAGTGATCATTGGTTTGAATTGAATTGGAGTGATTATTTGCATTAAAAGTAAGTAAATGCATTCAAGTATTGTTATCACTACCATCATTAGACCTTCTACTATCGAAAATCGACTCTATTGAGGAAAACTGACTGACAAATAATAATAAACGACGAGTGATACACTTTTATATTATTTCGAAATCGAAATCCAGTTTAACCTATTCGGAACTGGCAAACCCTGAAGATTTTTATGTGTTCACTCTGAATTTTAGCTTTCAAAAAAGCTAAAAACTAGAAACCTCATATTCAGTGATCAATATTAGAATTCAGTATTTTCAAAAGAGTGCAAATCTAAAAATTAACACTTTCAAAAAAATCAAAACTAGAATCCAAGATTTTCAAAAGAGTGTAAAACCAGAAATTAACTTTTTCAAAAACATCAAAACTAGAATTCAACGTTTTAAAAACGATCAGAACTAGAAAATAACACTTTCAAAAAGACCAAAACTAGGAATCACTACTTTGAAAAAGGTTGAAAACTAATATATTGCTGTTTCGAAAAGGTTAACTTGTACATAAGTGGCTAATACGACTGACATAAAAGGCAAAATGGGCAAAAATGAAAGCATGCAACTTACAACTTGAGTAGCTATCTGAGCTTTGTTGCCCTAATCGAATTTAAATTAAACTCAATTATATTCTAATTTCCAGATTTGCGTGATCACTGGCCGGAAAGAGGTCGCGCCGTACAAGAAAAGGAAGTGACTGGGTCGAAATTAGTATCTCAAATTGTGTGTTTAAGTGACATGCAGACAGAAAAATCAAAATCGACTAATGCAGTGACTAAGTACTGTTGATTGTGTTGTAGGCTTCGTAAATTTGCTGCTGGTCCTTGGGAACAGTTGAGGAATAATTCCCGGAACATGACCTCTACTTAACCTAGCAACCAGATGATCCATCAAACACGTCAAACATCAAATAGGTATATTAAGTTGAGTGCTATCTTCTTACAAAAATTAAAAATGAGGAAAAACAAGTTGTAATTTAGAATTGTAATGTATAACACTGTTTACTGTATATTCCTTTACAGTGTTACAACAGTTACCTTCATCTAAAAATGAAGATGAAGCTCGACGCCCCGGCCACGAATTGCGATCAAGATTGACTGCCAAAGCAAGTCAATGTTCTATAAAAGTGTTTTGCTGCTTCAGCTACTAAAATATGCCTTAATTGTAACTATTATTTTGATAGCTAAACTTATTTGTCGGTACGGGATGGAGCTTCGAATTGATTGAGGAACACACATGTCATATTTTTGTGAAGGATGAAGCAGAGAAACCATGTAGAACTGTAATAAAGTGAATTGTAAATCCTGAAAATTCCTTAAGACTGTACGCTGCTGTAAGAGGAAACTGCGGTAAGACTGTAAGAAAAAGGCAGAACCGGCAATTTAAACTCTAAAACTGGTAAAACCAGATATCACAACTAAAGTTTTGATTTAGAAGCTAATAGTTGGCAGTTGGAGTTGACCACGGATTATTATGTACTTGTATTACCTACCTAGTCTAATGTCTTGATCTGTATCTATTTCCTTGCCTTGTTGGTGTGATTTGGTTTATTTTATGTTTTCCATGCAGGCATTTGACAAGGCATCAAGAAACAAATACAATACATAATTCTGAAACAATTTCTGAGAACTAAGAATGCCAATCAGTGACGATGATGCGGAAAGGAAAAGAAGATGAACGAGTTGTTCACTCTCGTAAGTTTACATATAATAACCTATTCGGAACTGCGAAGCCATCAACTATGGAAAGAATGCTTAGCAAAAGTGTTTATTCTACAATTAGCTTTTTCAAAAAGGGCAAAGCTAGTAAGAAATGCTTTTAAAAAAGGTTAAAACTAGAAACTAGCGTTTTCAAAAAGGTCAAAACTGGTAACTAACACTTTGAAAAATGGTCAAAACAAGAAATTAGCGTTTTCGAGAAGGTCAAAACTAGTGACTAACACTTTTAAAAAGGTCAAAACAAGAAAATAGTGTTTTCATAAAATGCTCAAAACTAGGAACTAGCACTTTGAAAAATGGACAAAACCAGAAATTAGCGTTTTCAAAGAGGTTAAAACTACTAGCGTTTTCAAAAAGGTCAAAACTAGAAATTAGCCTTTTCAAAGCAATGTTTAACTGGATATAGGTATTACCGTTCCGAAAAGGTTAACCTTGTCACATTGGTAGTTAGAGTTTTTTAAATATTACTATTATAGCTACCGTATTTTCTCTAATAGTACCCCAAGTACAGCTGTATCAAACATTGCAATCTGTACTTTGTGGGTTCATACAGGAGAGAATACGGTGCTTGAATTTTGTACCTATTGAGTTTGAATTAATTATACTTAAAGTGAGTTCCTTAGTTGGTAGTAGGCCGTCGTCAACGATTTTTTAAATGAACGAATGCTTAGTTTAAAACAACAGTAATTTAAATACCAAGTACTACGTGTTTGCTCGGTTTAATCTGTCCCTATCTGATCTTACTACTTAGCTTGCATTATGTTTATGTTTATTGTTTACAGGGATTGTTTATGGCTTGTACTTCGGCGCATACCTGTTCTGTCTGGCCATAGATCTGTCCCTGTCTTTGTCTTTGTCATCTGCATTGGACATAGGTACATACAAGATGCGTTGAGCAGACTGTACAAGTAGTTATTATCTTTTATTACTGGTATAGCATTACTAGGTATCTTAACTAACAACTTTGCATCTTCCATGAGTCATTTATTCTCACAGATGTATAAATAATTCATGAATTGAACAAGGTGTTAACTTTTATTGATTGCTTTGCTGCTTAGTTTATTTCTATTTCCCTTTTTTTTTAATCGCTCTGACCGTAAACTAACATCTGTAATTCTGTAACTAGTAACTTAGCACTTGGAAAAAAATGTGCACAAATAAAGTGCACAGATTTATGAACAAAATCAAATAAAAAATACTCTAAAAAATAGGAAAATAGCTCTTAAAATAGTTGTAATGTCTATTAAAAAAAGGGAAGCCCATTGTAAAGGATGAATTATGCAAATAGAACTTTTTCGAAGTAACCATTATGTATTCTATTATAGATCATCTGTATGCAGGATTTTTGTTACTGTCTCTCTCTCTTGACACTGACCTTCGCCGTCGGAAGATAGTGCGAAGGTTTATTCGTACATAATTCTATGTCTATTTTTAAAAAATTCAAAATATGGCAAATTGCATTGCCTTACCTTTTGTTTCGATTTGTGTTTTTTCAGTGCCTTTGCCTTTTGTCAATGACGGTGCTCTTCAGGCTGGATTTGTATTGAAACGCAGTTGTTCGAGTTTAAACTTGACAATGTCAATGGCGGTAGTAATTTTATGTACTCTTCACCACGTAATCTATTAAGATGTTAATAATTGTAGTAAATAATAATGCTAACAATAAATTTACAATTTCAGGACACGACGAACGAACAAGATCATGATCACGACCAGCACGCTCAAAATATTTCCAGTGTTGAAGGAAGGTCCTTGAAACTAATAAATAATGAAAATCGAAACTGTCTGTCACACACACACAATCAAAGGTGCTATAAATATTAGAATCTGAAATTACAGCTAAACAACAATAGCAACAGCAACAGTGGACAGTCCAATAAATAATACACCACACCGAAGATGTTATAATTTTATGTTTAATTCTTTCCAGGTGTCAGTCTGGTTCTGGTTGTAGACTAATAAAATATGAAATGATTTATTTTATTTCCTATTTTATTTAGTTTTGTCTCTTTGTCCCTTTGCGTGTGTGTGCGTTAGTTACTGCTGGGAGTCAGGAGAGAACTGACACTGAAATTCCACGTGTAGAACCCTGCCAACTTATTACTTTTTTCTAGTTCCCAGGCGTTTCGTCGAGCTTCAATGTACCTGGATTAATGAGTAATTAATAATTACTAAATAGCTACACCTAATTGCGTGTACCTATTATAATCGAAACGAAAATCCAGACAATTATTGTAAAGCCGTGTCATACTATGGAAAAATGCGTTATAGAAATATTTTATTAATATTAATATTATTAGTAATTCGTAGATGAGCAATTTGAGTGATTTGAGCTTTTATTCAGTAGCAAACTTTCCAATGAATTTATTGCATGCATTTTGAGCCACTAAAATACATACGTAATCCGGTATAAAGTGTAGTAACGTGCTTAGTATCTATGCATTTGCCTAATTTTGATTTGGATTTGAAAGGTAATTGTTGCATTGTTGTTTAGCTCTCTGATTTAACTCTTGTGTATACGTAGTTCTGGTTCTGGTTCTGGTTCTGGCTTATTTTACTTAGAATTTGTGGGATTGCGTGCTACCGTATGTAGCTACTATTGTTACTGTTACACGGGGATTTTTTTGCTTTAAGTAGCTAGTAAATAATAATGAGTGTAGATATAGTTATAGATATAGGGCCGAAACCTAGATAATAATAATAATCATTGCTTATTGCTTCTATGGTGTCGGTGTATTGTTGATGAGATGATAATGCGGTGCTGGATTTCCACTCCATGACATGTGGTACTTAATGTGACTGTGACTGTATACAGTTTGCTATTTATGTAGTTATTGCAATTCACAATTCACATGCTAATAATTCACTTTTACATGGGATCCTTCGATCCTGTTTTGGTGTTTCTTTTCAATTTGGGACTGAATAGTGAGTGAGTAATGAAATGTTAATTTAATGTGTGGCTTACTCAATTTTATTCACTCTAGCCAATCCACGGTTTTTGTACAGTATTATTACAATGATAGGCAATATAGGCATTTTGTGGTATAGTGATATAGCTATATAAACCGATATACCTATAGCTACGTTTTTTTTGGTTCAAAGAGAATTTGTAGTAGGTTAGGTACTTTTAAAATGTATCGGGTTATGTTGGATATCTATATTGTATGTATCTATCGGTTTACTTGCATTTTCGTCCATGCTCAAAATTCGTTTGCAGCGTTTTAACCCTTTCGAAACGGGAATCAATCTAGTTTTACATCTTTTAGATAATGATAATTTATTGTTTTGAACCTTTTTGAAAAATGTTAATTTCTGCTTTTGACCTTTTTGAAAAATGTTAAATTCCAGTTTTAACATTTTTGAAAAATGTTAATTTCCAGTTTTGACCTTTTTTAAAAATGTTAATTTCCAGTTTTGACCCTTTTGAAAAAGGTCATTTCTTGTTGGAGCCTTTTTGAAATGGTTAGTTACTGGTTTTGTGTGTTTTTACAAATGTTGATTTCTAATTTATAGTTTTGACCTTTTTGAAAGTGTCAACTTCTTGTTTCGAATGCTTTTGAAAACGTTAGTTTATAGTTTTGACCTTTTTTAAAAAGTTAATTTCATTAATTTGTAGAAAAGGCACTTTTGTAAAGCATTATTGCATTGGTTTCCCAGTTCCGAGTAGGTTAAAATGTTTTTCTTTATGGAAGATTATTTAATGATTTGAAACTTACCTGAACTACCATATCGTCGGTGAAGAAGCATTCTGAATTCAGAATCACAGGCGCTAGTCCAGCAGCATGCAGGGCATCAATTTTTACGTAAGTGAGCCCTAGCAATCAACACTTTACCTGCTTTTGTACAAAGTGTACGTGTGTAAATAGCAATTTTACTGTCTTTCAAAAGTGCAGATCAGTTTTTCACACCTAAAAAAGTTTAAAGGGCATTTACCTATGATAGGTATGCATAGTACAATGATGATGATGAACCCAAGGTATGGTTCTTAAATCAGTTTTCGTTTCTTCTTTCATGACAGTACTAAAAGGGAATTTTGCCCCGTGTTTGATTACTTTGTACTTGTACTTGCAACGAACGTTGACTAACTTGTAAGAGTCTGGGATCATTCACCAGCAATGCAAAATTTGGAATTTGCATACGGTGACGGTATAGCTCACAGGTAGTAGCTACCTTTTTATGAGTTGCATCTTACATCGTAATAATTCCTAGCATTTGTGGTGGCAATGATCTGCAACTTCTATTCTGTTCTGGTAACTGGTACGGATTACAGATGCCAAACATAAATTGTTAGTCAATCGTACGAATGATGAATGAATAGCTTATTTTTTTTAGAAACTATTTTGTAAAATAAATCCGATTCCTTTTTTGAGCAGGGAATTCCAGCGCAGCGTCCAGCATCCATCCCAAGGGGATTTAGAGAGTGACGCAGCTCAAGCAAACTCCATTGTTGCGAGAGGTAAAAGAATGAAAGAATAGAGCAATCAATTGACAGCTGAAATTCAATCATATTAAATAATAATAATTTTTGTATAATTATTTTGCATCTTAACAGAGCCAATAGAAGTAAAATCGACTATGTATCTACCGAATATTGGAACTCATTCATTACACAGCCATGCCATGGTCTGCAAAACTGCAGTGAATTTGATTGAATTTCCTTACAATCTGCAATCGTTTAAAATGACTATTTTTGGGGGTTTTGGGAAAGTAAGTATGCAAGTATATTTTGTATTGATTTGTATGATCTGCTTACGATTATTATAGAATTCTGTGGAAGAGAAAGTTGTGGATTAGACTTACAGATTTATTAAATTATGGATTTGTGCAAGGCATCTTGATTTATGCAATTATAGCCTACTTTATCGTATAAGTTACGCACTAACAAAGAGCACTGCCTAAACTGAATGCAATAACTGACGACTGATGGAAAGTATAGGCAAATAATTACATAGTTATCTATTTAAATATCCTAGCAGACCAGAGACTAGACCAAAGGCAAAGGCAACTGTACACTGTGCAGTGTAGCAAACGGAATAATTATTTATTTTCAATCAATGAAATGTGTATTGATTGACAATATTTCGTCAATTTATTGTTCAGTCTGTCAGTAAAACAAATGCAGACAGAATTTAAGCGGACGAAACACGGAACAGACTGGAATTGGATGGAATTTATGCCTATGTTTTTTACCAATGTTTACTTTTATGATAGTGAAACTGATAGTGATAAACTAATGAATTTGGCGTGATTTGTAATTTGTAAAGCTTTTTGTAACTATTAACATTTTTTAAGTTGTTCGAATACTTTGTTCAGTTGACCTATTCTATTAGGAACTGGGAAAGCTCCAGCGAGAGATGATTTACAAAGGTGTTCAGTCTACGAAGCAACCTTTTTGAAACGGTCAAAACTATAGAAATCAACAATTTCAAAAAGTCTAAAATCAAAAGTGCAACTAAGCATTTTTAAAAGCACTCAAAACTAGTATAAAACAATTTCAAAAAAGCCGAAATCTAAAATTTAACAAATTTACATTTTCAAAAAGTTCCAAAACTAGCAATAAACATTTTCAAAAAGGTCAAAACTGCAATTTAGCATTTTTAAAATCCCTCAAAAATAGTTTCAAACATTTTCAAAAAGGCCGTAATCTAAAATTTAGCTTTACATTTTCAGAAACGTTCAAAACTAGAAATTAACACCTCCAAAAATATTTAAAACTTGGAAGTAACACTTTCAAAGAGGTCAAAACTAGAAATCAACAGTTTCCAAAAGGCACAAAACTTGATAAAGTACCGTTTCGAAAAAGTTCAATACAAATCTTAACGGTCTTTCATTTCGATACATTGTTGCTTTCCTAATTCAAAATCAGAAATTAGTACTGATTAGTGATTACATAAGTTTTTCGGGAAAATGCTGGACCAGTGCTTTGCTTCTTTAAATTTGAAGCTGAATTTTCTGCTAGCAGCAATAATAGCTGCTACTGCTGCCAGTCACATTGTTGTAAAAATTACCGGAAATGAAACGGTGGCAAGCAATGGAAAGTGTGGCGGTGGTCAGTACAAAAGGATTGACATCACTGTCCCCTTCTGTGACTAGTCAGTTAAAGCTTACAACTATTTCTTAACCTTGACTTCACTTACTACTTTAACGATGATGGTCAGGGCTAAAAATTGGTAATTGTTATTTTATTGGTATATTGCATAATTTGTCTATATAGCACCCCGCGTATAACTTGTTGCCACGACGAAGACCAGTCGGCAACATGGTACTGTAATCACACCCTCCAGGGAACTAAATTAAATCAATCAGAGCCAAGTACACGACCTTCTACCTTCAAGGAAGCTGGTTTCTACCCCACCATTGATGCAGACCAATGCTACACCGAAAAGGAGCAAAGTCTTACGATTGGAATGATTGTAAGTGACCATTTGTTGACAATTCCAAACCAGTTGGTTCAAACAGTGAATTATAATACTTAGTTAACCTATTCGGAACTGGGAAACTATGGAAGTAATGCTTTACAAAAGTGTTTAGTCTACAAAATAACACTCAAAAACGTCAAAACTAGAAATTGCAATTTTGAAATAGGTCAAAACTAGTAGCTTAAACTTTCCAAAACGTCGAGACTAGAAGCTACCATTTTAAAAAAGATTTACAATTTGTAACTAGCCTTTTCAAAAAGGTTAAAACTAGAAATTGGAACTTTCAAAAAGGTGTAAAACTAGAAATTAACACTTTCAAAAAGGTGTAAAACTAGAAATTAACACTTTCAAAAAGG
>JAQFZC010000924.1:0-37473 GCA_034695205.1 Dicyrtoma fusca | reverse complement strand
TGGATCGCATCATAACCGCATGATGGCATAATGCGGTTATGATGCGATCCAGATGTTTTCAGGACTCATTTTTAATGGGTCTTGGTAGAGTGCACAAACAATGTCAGGAAAATGTAACTTTGATACTGATGCAACGAAAGGTTTTCTTCTCAAGTCCGGTGAAGTCCTGTTGAATGCGGTCCACAATTTCAGAGATGACCAAACTAATTGTCTGGAGTTTCTCAATATTCCCACCGATATTCGTCGAAAACTGGACGAAGTCAAATCTGCTCAAGTACAAAACAATCGCGTCGCAAGAGGAAATCAACCATCACTTAAGAAAAGTAAGGTTATTAGAGATTATTTGAGGAAATTGGAATACGATTGTTTGTGTCAGCTGCAGCAAAAAGGACAAAGAGTAATTCAGTTTCAGGAATGTCCCGCAGCTAATACTTGGATTCATTCCAAAAATGGACTTTCTTCGTCCCACTGGATTAATGCCATTAAAATGAACGCATACGTTTTACCGGTGAAAGCAATCCCCAGACCTGACCTAGGAGGAGACCTCTGTTGCCGATTTGGTTGCAGGGAGACCGAAACTTTAGGACACATCCTTGGAAAATGTCACAGGGGAGAGCTGCTGCGTAATAATCGACATCATGCTGTTCGACGCTTGATTGCTGATGCAATGGCTAAAGTAGGATGGAAAGTCCAGCAGGAAGTCGAATGTACTGCCGGTTGGAGACCTGAAGATCCTATTATCGACGAAATTGGAGCCGATGCGAATTCTTCTACAGCCTCCAGACGTGTGGATATTATTGCCTACAATACCCTGTCAAAGAAAGGGATGATTCTAGATCCAACAGTGAGAATGGAGCAAGATGCTAATCAAGCAGATGCAGTGAACTTGGAAACGAAAGCAATTTACGACCCCTGTATCCCATACTTCAAAGAAAAACTGGGTCTGGTCGACAATGAAGTGATAGGACTATATGTCGGAGCACGGGGGACTATTTCCAAGCTTTTTGTTTTTCTGAAAAGATCAAGGCATACCGTCAGCATTGATCGAAGACATCGTCACCACTGTCCTTAAAAAATCAGTTCAGAGATGTGTCCACCATCTGTTTTCTAATAGTGTTCCTAATAAGTAATTATTTCTGCAATTTCCTAATCAACACCTTTCTGTTGCAATGATTACAATTACTAACTAACAAACCTTTGTTAACGTATACTGAGTCCGTAGGGCTATCCTCAATGGAGGACAGTGTCAGCTTTGTTTGTTTGAATAAAGTTCGTCTTTCTCTCTGATAGTAAATTGCATTTCTCCAGAGATCACAGTACATAGCATTGTTAGTCGACTTGGCTTTGCTATTGATGTGCTGTGTGTGATTAAAATAATTTGACAAATAACACTGTAGACATGCCATCCATCTTTGACTTTTTAGGAATAGTTGAGTTGCTACAAGTAGCAGGTATAATAACACGGTATATAACTACAATTTTTGGCGTAACGTCATCGTGCGATACAACATTTGAACGGAAATGACGAGTAGATGAAATATCTGAAGTTAGTTTATCAATTGGATATCAAAATTTTGAAATATTTTATATATATCAAATATATATATTTCAAAAAACGTGAAAAAACTGACTTTTCATGAGTTAAAATCGGGTCAAAGTTCAGTATTGATCTCCGAGTTCATACAGTTCGTATTCACTTTTGCAATTGGCTTTAAAATGGTATATCACATATCCCTGTTTGACGTGCATGCCATGCACGTTTGTTTATTTGAAATTTTTCGGTTCTAAAAAAGCCGATCACCAAGTGGGGCGAGCCCCACTTTTTGTCGTGTAATACACCATTTTAAGGGAAACGGAGAATAGATTACAGATCTAAACTTGCTTTTTAAGTACGGAAAACTTAATATGTATGAAGTTTTAATTAAATATGTATCTTCGGCAGTGGGCGAAGCCCACTTGGCGGCCTCGATGATAAGTTCTACCGAAGATATTTAATTGAAGCTCGTAGAATAGATCCTGATATCATTGGTGAAGAACGTATCGTCGAAGCTTCGCCCCACTTGTTCAGTATTAATAGGAAACTGATGTAGATTACAAATTACATAAGTACACTGCGAAAAATCACCACATCATAATCGCATCATAACAAAAGTGAAGCGATTTTTATACATTATAATCGCATCATTTTGATGCGTTAGAATGCATCATAATGATGCGAACTAGAAGGGGTCCAGATGAGTTTCTCCATAAGATAGGGAATTAACATGGGCTAAATGAGGTCAGAAATCATCATAATGATGCGGTTATATGTAACTAGTAAAAATGGCTTCGCCTTTTCGGAAAGTGATGCGGTCCAGATGGGTTTGGTAGAGTGTACTTATGTATATGTTCGCAGTGGGGTTTATCTAAAGTCGCCCCCACATAATATGCCACTTTAGTTCAAATGGTGGTGGTCCTGTATAGCAAGTAGATGTATTAGTTGTTAATAAATTCAAACTAACAATAATGCCAGTACAATTCACAATTTTTATCTTATTTTATTGATAATTGCACTGCTTTTAAAGAGTCTTTTTTTTAAAAATTAGCAAATTAAAATTGCAAGCAATCAGCTTTCCATTCAGATGGCACAGCAACCAAGTACAGGAATACATTTTTTCTGTCTGGCAAGACAAATTGTAATGTTAAATCTATTCTATAATATAGGTATTGTAAGTACACAGAATAAACGGTTATTAAAGGCGAATTACCAAGGAAAAATTCAAATTAAAGATCACAATCACGCTCATATTGTACTGAATTCATTTCAAAGTGTAATCTGTAGCTCCGTGCCTTTGTGAGTTTATACGATTTTAAACTTGAGAAACACCGTAGTGAGCATGCTAGAGAAATAAGCAAAAATCCTGTTAAGAAAAACAAAACAATACGATTTAGGCCCTCCAATTAATTTATTGCATCTTGTACTTAAAAGGGTCAAAACAAAATAATAATTGTGTACTCGGAACGAGCGAAATATCCAAACAAGTTCACGACTGCTGGTAACATTTCTATAATAATGATTGGAAGTTACAAAATTCATTTAATTTTCATTTAATTTTTGGTGTGAAAGAGTAAAGGGGATCTTTTGTCGATTCAACCAGGCTATAAACTTATCAGCGAAATAAAATTCAAGATGGTCAAGGGCACAATTTTTCGGTAACGAACACCACAAACACAAACTAGTACCAAAGCGCAATGTATTCACTGAAGAATATAATAAAAATGTAAAGCTATCTATAATCTAGGCTAGGCCTTTCTTCGGGGTAAAAGCAAAGTAATAATGCATGCCTACCTAAAGAACAGAAGGCAATTTAGAAAGAAATTGCAAGCCCACCCTGAGTATTTTAAGTTTGACTTAACTTGGATTTACTTTGCTTTTACAGCGATGATACCTTTTTACTTTAAACACTCAAGTAAATATACACAAAAATTTATTCTACGCCGGAATTTCTAACACAAAGTGCATAAATTATGGTACTGGGAACTACTATTAAAACTAAAAACTCTAACTAAAACTATTGAAATATTAAAGAAGTTTTTTCTTCGGCATTATTTCAACCAAATGCTCATAAATTGAATGATTATTATTATTATTATTATTATTATTATTATAGGGTTTTATTCAGTTTCTCCAATTCATGACACATACACATGGATAGCACAAAAAGATGCATTGCTAAACACGAAAATAGTGCTCATACAATTTAGGATAGATAACTTCAATTGACAAAATTTAGGGTGACCCAACTTTTTGCCAAGTCAGCTTAAAAACTAGTGCATCAATAAATAATTTAGACAGGAAAAATGAAGAGGCCCTGCCACATACATATATCAAGCGCATCCGAAAAAAAGAGTTTACAAATTGGCTCGTAATGTTTGATGTTTAACTTAGAATTTAGAAACATTTGAAAAATATCACAGCTTAACAGTGTGTGGTTATATAGTAATTGCCAATTGTAAATTTCAAAAAAAGGACATAGGTAAGTACTTAACTAGGTACCTACAATAAAAACAATAAAGTAACCCAACCCCATGTGCCAAACTCTGCAACTCTGATTCTGTAGGTAACCACGATAATAAACGCAATATTCGTGTACCTCCATTCAAAGTTACAATTTACTACCTATACTGCACTGGTTAATTGGTTGCTGAATAATAAGTTACAGTACTTCCTGACACTTGCTTCATTCAGTGTTAAATCTGGAAACCTGATCAAATTAATTTAATCTAACCGTTTTTTCTACCACTTGGAGTTGCATGCGATTTTCCGGTCGCCACTGCCACCTTCTTCATTGTTCGTTATCTAAAGTACTGAATTAATTAGGTATTTGCTAGGTAATGCAGCTGAAAAAATTTAGTCTTTTGTATCGCAGGCCTCCATAAATTATTTAACTAACAGTTTTGCTTTTGCTCGTTTAAGTGATGGGGAATAACTAAACTAAACCAGCGTTTACTGCGCTATGTACAGCTTTGTGAGTGGATTATGTCACAAATGACTGCTATTTTGCATTTATATGAAAAGGAAACTATATAATTATACGCAAACTTGGACTATATCTATAGCAAGGTACTCTATAGGAACGACGTAGAAATTGTGGCAGTTAAAGTGTCAAACTGCCAGTGTCAATGTCTCCTGACAGTACTGGTCTGACAGACAGAAACATGATTTACATGTTGGTTTGCCATCTCATGGTGCAAAAGACGAAGAGTACGAGTCTACAAAACTGAATCTTCTGCTCCTGCACTGCCGGGCTCATGTTGGACAAGTGGAATTTGCATTTTTATCTTTGCTTTCTTGGAAGATGGCACGTACGCATGTGTGTCCATATAGCTGACAGAAGGGAATGAGGCATTTAAAAAAGGTAGGATTGTTGACGACCATGTTGATTGGTATCTCTAGTGTAATGTTCCCTAAAATGTTCCGTATTCAAAGGACAGATAATATTATTTGTGGCAATTTGCATTTTCCCCAGATACACAGTAAGTACTTGGCCGACGCCGACTTTTACTTGATTCACTTCCTTGGGAATGGGTTTCCACTCTACGACCATAACGTGTACATAATGCCTCTTTGTAACTGTACTACTACTACGACACAAGTCCCAATGCCCAAGAGACGAACAGATCTTCCTGATAAGCTTGTACAGGTTACAGGTATTACAGATAAACCACTTATCAAGCCGCTAATCGGCTAATCACAGTCCCAATGATTAAATTTAAAGTGTCATCCTGAGCATACTGACCTTGTTAGGTTATATATATATATGTATACATGCAGTGGAATCTCCTTCCATTTACCCGATTCTCTAGGGACCGAGAATCTCCAGCCGGGTGAAAGAAAGCCGGTATATCGGCTTACTCAGCTGTATGTAAGTACAATGCATAGGTTTAATGGACCTTCCAAATATGACGTCATACGATCTGGTTTAGAAAAAGCTTTCAAAAAAGTCAATCATACCACCTAAGTATCCTTCTAATGTTTAAACAAAACACAGCATAAAACAACGCACGGTTTAAAAAAGGCCAGCAATAACACTAAACGTGCTAAGCAAGGCAACGACGTAAAACAAAATACCTTGTACAGGACTTGAGTAAAAAAAAAAAAAGAAAAGAAAAATCTTCAAGTTTAAAATTGTTTTAAACATAATAGGTACTAAATTTTCAAAAAGTGCAGAAGTATAAAAAAAATATGCGGCTTCCAAAATAGCAAAACCTGAGAGAACTTTGAGAAAAAGTCGAAACTGTGACAATGTGAGCATTTAAAGTAATTTCCGATTTCAATTTGGGCAATATTAAAACTAAAAGGACCGCCGCTGCCCTGAGGGGATTGAAAAATATCCCCTTGCGGTGGAGGTTCCACTGTACATCCTGTTCCTATAGCTATAATAATATGATCTTCTGGCAAGTTCTCCCACAGTGTTGGACAGACAAGGGAAATAGTTTTGTTTTGATTTGAGGATGATGATGGGTAGTAAAGAGACGGAAGATTGGTGATGCGTTGAGCGGAGTAACTTTCCAAGTGAACTTTTCCGAGAGATCGTGTGCTTGGTTGGTGGTGGTAAAAGTGAGAGGAAGATGGGAGCGACTGCGAGGAAGGAGACGCCTGCCTGGATGGTCGGTGCCGTCGGTGGAACATGCGTGGTGGCGAGTGCATGGAGGACAGTTGGCTGCGGAGTGCGGAGAAGTGCGAGTTGCGAGTGGAGGCCGTGAGTGCCACTGCCATTGCCATTGAAGAAGGAGCCAAGAACTGGGCGAGCCAACGACCGAGCGAGAGTACACTCTCAGACACACTCTCACTCCCCACTATAGCAGTGTAGCCGGATGGAGTATAGCGAGGCGGCTATAGGCTATACCGGCCTCATCTCCTGCGATAGATGTGTAGTGGGAAACTTTTCCAAGGTAATGAATTGATGAAAGATGCGAGCTCGGAATAGTGGTGATCCGCTCATGCTGACGGCTCGACTGTGGCTCTTGGAATGGAACTTTTCCTCTCACTCACTGCGACGGAGTTGAATGGAGGGAGAGGCGAGTGCAGGCGAATCTTTCTTGGGGTTTTCACATTGGCAGTCGAATCGAGTGGAAATAAATGCAATGGTGGCGTCGCTATGCTTCCCTCCTGCTTCCCTCCCTGCCTTGCCTCTGCTTCTGCTTCCCTCCTGCCTCCCGTCCGCCTGCCTGCCTGGAGGATTGTAAGAAAATCTCACGAGCTCTCAGAAGAGTCGGAGCAAGGATCGAGAGAAGATCAAAGTTCTTGTTTAACATCTTTTGACCGAAGCGTGGGAATAGCCAGACCATCATGGCGGACGGTGCGAGCTCAAACGGAGGGGACATCAAAACATCCGAAAAGGTGTCCAATGGTCAGCAAAGCCAGCCCCAGCCGGCTAAACAGATTGTCGGTGAGTCCTCAGCTTCAGCTTTGTCATGTCACCTTTTTATTTTATATTACGTTTTTACGCAGTTACGAGCTGTCTCTCTAGTTCACCATTCCCTGTCCTATCTCCCACACTCCCTCCTTTCCTATGTACGTACAGCCCAGGACTTGTAATTGTTTTTCCTCAACTTTCCGGTCTTTTGACCATTACAATTTTGGCGGAATTCCCTTGTTATCTCACCTTTCAAAGTTTGTCACTATGCGTAGGAGGGGGGGTTCTTCAGCTCTAATTTTAGAGGCTAGTCATTTTATGACGCGCAATTCTCAACGGAGGAGGCGATTCATCCTTCGGGGTTGATGGTTGGGTTTGTTGTGGATGAAAGCACAGTTTGGCATGTGTAATTATTTTTTTTGGAATTCCATTGTTTTCGTGTTTTTTGAAATGACAAAGTTGACTTGTGCAACAACACCGTCAACATTTGTATACATTGAACTTCCTTGGTTGATGGTGGTGGCAAGCGGTAGCCAAAGACCGAAATCCCGGTTTTCCTTTCCCTGCTTACATGAGTCGCCTTAGTTAATCCATTTATATATGTGTATATTGTCTCTCTAACTTTCAGCCACCAAAGTAAGTGGCGTTGTGAAATGGTTCAACGTCAAGAGCGGGTACGGCTTCATCAATCGGTGAGTGCAATGCTATGCAAAACCAAAACACGTCATTCCTACTATGTATACATACTAACTAGTAAGTACTTAGTGAAGCAGTAGACGATTTATTCTGTTGCAATATATACGTCGGAGACAATTTAAATAACTACCTACGGACATACAACGATAATGCTCATCCTTTATTTTTTTTTGTTGCATTGCAACTTCATTCAAATGAAGGATGAGAATGTCATTTGTTGCAATATGTATGTGTGTAGGTGGGTCGTGGTTAAGAGGACCGATAATAATGTTTGTTTATTCATGACTAACAATCTAGATCGGACACAAAAGAAGACGTATTTGTTCATCAGTCAGCCATCGTCAAGAATAACCCTAGGAAATTAGTTCGTTCCGTAGGGGATGGGGAGCAGGTCGAGTTTGACGTAGTCATCGGAGAGAAGGGCAACGAGGCGGCCAATGTGACTGGGGTTGGAGGCGAAGCAGTCAAAGGCAGTCCATACGCCGCCGATCGAAGACGTGGAGGTTCGGGGTACTTCAGACGTCGAGGGGGACAAGGTAATCGAGGTAAGATTTAACTATGAAGTATGATGACCGTGCTCGCGTTTACGGATGTCAACTATTTACGAATGCTAATTTTGCTGAATTTTAATTAAACAATTAGGTGACGCTAATGCTGCGAAAGAGGATGGTGAGCTCGAAGACAGCGTCGCAGAAGGGGGCGAGGAAGGAGGTCAAACTCGCCGGGGAGGCGGGAGACGATTTCGTGGAGGCCGAGGTCGTTTCGCTCCGAGATACTATCGTGGCGGACGAGGTGGACGCCGTGGACCACGAAGTGATGGTCAAGGAGATGCCGGAAAGGTAAGAAAACGTTTTAATTCTATTGTAAATGAAAAAGTGTAGCGAATTAATCGCATTTCTACATTCTTTATGGAATATTATTTGGAGTATTCTGATGTAAAAACAACTATTTTATTGCAGACCACCGAAGAAGATGATGGCTCCGGTACCGGCAACGGAGGTGGATCAGCAGTTGTCAAAGAATCCGGTGATGGTGAGTTAACTTCACGCCCTCGCGGGGGTGGCCGTGGACGAGGTCGCGGTGGAAGACGCGGCTTTACTCGCAGATTTTATCGAAGAGGTGGATCATCTCGTGGGGGTGGTGGAAGTGGTAACCGGCAATCCACCTCAGGAGGAGAAGAACAGGTAATTTAATTCTTTCTCGTTTCTGTTCGCGAGTATGAGGAAAAGCGTGATTACGACTTTCTATTTCCTGTCTTAAACGCTGTTATTTTTTTTTTACCAGAGTCAGGATACTCAGGACAATGAGACCGAAGAACCTGCAAAGAACTAAAATAAACTACCAGCTTATAGTATATATAAGATAAGACCAGGAGTTAATTTAAACTCGTTAATAACAAACATTACTATTATACTATTTAAGCTACAAGTACATCTTAATGTTTAAACAAAATTACACAAGAACCATCCTTACATCATTTAACTGATTATTTAAATAAATGATTTTGTTCATGTTCTTTCAATAATTTAAAGTGGCTAGCCATACTTTACTTAACTCATTATCAAACTAACGATTCACAATAGACTACTCATCTCTCTCCATAATATGAAATTGGATTTGCTACCTGATGTAATTTATTTCAAATCATTTTAATTTTATTGAGTACTTATTACTAGCTAATTAAGTGCAGTTCGTGGCAGCACGACTGTCACTCCACGGCTATACTTAACGGTTACATGACATCAATTATTACAGGATTAGTTTACAGCGTTATCCTCAAAACTGCAACTAGAAGTTGGTGTAGTGAAGGTTTTGTTGTGTGCATCAGTTCAGCTGTCATTAGAAGATTCGTGATTTCCATTTGTATTGTAATGGGTTGGTTGTCACATGTATGTATGTGCTTGCGATGGATTATGGAACTGACTTAATGGAATGAAATTAGTGTAGAATTTGGTTCTCAGTTATGGAGATGCAAAGTACTTGTTAGTGGCAGCTGTGATGTTGACGTCTTCGGCAGCTATTGGGTCGTTTCGTGTGCATTTAATGATGCAAATATATAAGCGTGCAAATCAGCAATCACATTAGGTTCGGACTCAAAGGTACATTAAGTCAAAGCTTATTAGTCATTCGCGAAAAAAGAATTCGTAGGTAAGTGATGATGTTTTCAACGCTGAAGCAATGACCCCTGCATAAACGTTCCTTGAAAACGTTTTCCAACTCGTTGAATGTATAAATAAGTGAGTAACTGCCTCATAAAAACTGGGTGCATGTATGAATGATGAGATAAGACAACAAAACAAAATATTGTTGAAATAGAAATAATGAAATATATCCTCTATTGGAAAGTAACGCGAAAGTGAGTGACAAAGGCGATGAAAATGCAATTCGATGTTTGTATTTTATTGTTAAGATTGAAAATTGTTTTGTATACATATTATTAATATATATAAGTATATAGGTATAATTATATATGAAAGTATAGCATTAAGTACAAAGTAAACTAGGTTATTTGTGTCTATCTAACACAATTAGTCGTAGTACTTTACTTTTGATAGGTTTAGACAATCTAATTGTAGATTTTAGATTTTATTACCCATGAGCCTAGAGTTGCTATAAAGAGTTGAGTGTGTGTAGAGTCGTACTAATGGTATGGGTATGTATGTATATATTAGGAAAGAGGGAAATGAGGGACACGAATATACGAATTCTCCGCCATTCAAAATACTTTCTATATTTTTGTTGTTTCCACAATAATAACACATGTCTAGGTCTACGTGTTGTCTATGAATTCTGAATTACGTAAATCTGAAATGTCTAAATACAGTAAATAGGTAAATGTAATACAGAGTTAGATATAGATGTATGTAATTACAGAGTAAGTATCCCTCCACCAATACAATAATAATATAATAAAATACAATAAAATCTGTACTTAAACGTCATACAGTTTAGTTTAGCCAGGACTGAGCAGAACAAAATACTAATGGAAATGAAGAGATGTGAAGTTGTACAGCTCTAGTGAATGTTCAAATGTTCATCAGGGAATCATTGGAAGTTGTAGTAGTACTACATAGTATGTAAGTGTGTATGTATGGAAGTAGTGAGAATGGTCTAATAAGAATAATACTATATACTAGATAATAATAATAATGTTATAATATTGTAAATTAAACATTATAAATGTTAAGGCACAAAGTTTTAAATTTGACATGTTTCAGGAATTTATTTAACACTGGGAGTTCCATTGCCACTTCCAGCTACACCACCACTAGCAGACCCAGAACTCGTGTTCACATTCACTGGCTCCAAGTCATCGTTGTCATCATCGTTGGATAAGGTGCTGTCATTATCGCCACCAGGAAGTGAGCCTCGCTTGCTCAGACGAGTCAAACCAGACGTAGTTCCTCTCCTACAAAAACAATACAACCCAATCATTGAATTACAGTCTGCAGTTGTGATGCAAGTCTTATCAGAGGCATTCCATTGAGCCGTACAATAAAATACTTGTCTACTGCATATTCTATCAATTACAACATGAACTGAATTTAAATACTAGAATGCAATTATATGTAAGTCTAGCTACTCTACTCAATGTGCTTCTTGCATGCTTTGTACTAATTCGGTACATACGGCTAGGATGGAGATGGATGCAATAAAATATTTACCTCACTTTCCCATTCCTAAGATTTTGTTTTTGTTATTTTGAAAAAGCAGCAGGTTGTAAATAAAAAGTATTAATTAATTATTATTAGTACTGTTGAGTTACAAACAATGATGACTCAAATGAGATATGGATGAATGTAAAGAAGAAGTAACGCAGCAAACGTACCTTATTTTATTTTTGTATGAATTAAGTTCCCGGGTAAGATTTTCATTGACTTCATTGGCATCCTCAAGATCTCGTACTAATTTCCTCTTTAGTCCCTTCTCACGACTAATCTCCTCCTCAGCCTCATCCAGCATTCTTTTAAGATTTTTGACGCGGCTACTTGTTTTCTCATTCATCTCTCGCATGGTCTCCACATTCCTCTTCTCGTCCTCCAGCTGAAGTCCTACCTCCTTTATTTTCTTTTCCATCCTCCTCAGGTTTTTACCACAGGCAAGTCTTTCCTTCACTTCATTCTCCAACTGTTCCTCCAAACTCTGTACTTTCAACTCCAGGGATGTGATAATGGATTTTGATTTTAACTTACTCGAAGCCTCCAGCTCTGACATTTTCGAGCGTAAATCTTTATTGGTCTTCTCCAAGGTTTGTCTGGCCAACTCGGTTTTACTAAGATTGGAACGTTCACCTTGAAGCTCAGTGGTAATGGTTTCGATTTGTAATGTTTGCTTACGGAGTCGTTCATTAAGTAATTCACTATTGGTCTGTTCCTCCTCAAGTTCTTCCTCAAGTGACTGAATTCTGGCTTCCAAACGACGTTTCTCGTCCAAAACTAACGTGCCCTTTGAATTGTAGACGCCAAGTTCCTCCTGAAGCTCGTCCCGCTCCACCTCTAAAGCTCTCTTACTTCGTTCACAACTGGAAAGCTCCTCTTGCAAACTAATTATTTCGTACTCTAGATTTTTCACTCGTTTCTCAGAATCCTTAAGATTGCCCACAGCTTCGTCCCGGCTGATTCTAGCTTCCTCTGCCTCACGCTGGTAATCCTTGATTTGTCCATTCAACTTCCTCAACTGTCTTAAGGTGTCTTCCTTCACTTTGTTTGACACTTCCAACTGACCGATGATTTCATTCACTTCTCCTTCAATCTTCTTCCTTGCATTGAGGGCTGCAGTCCGATTTTTCCGCTCATCTTCCAATTCCGACTCGACGTCCTTGAGTTGTTTCATCAAAGTCTTCCGCTTCTCTTCAGCCGACTCGTCACGGGATTGCAACTCTCGCTCATAGTTAGACTTGAGTGCTTGCATATTGACTTCTAGACGCAGCTTGGAATCTTCTGTGAGTTGTAATTCATCCTCAAGTTCTTCAATCTGAGTCTTTTGCTCTGTCAGTTGAGACTCGAGACTTCTCTTTTGCTTTTCTAGTTCGTGGACGTTTTTGTCGGCGGTTCCTTGACTGGAGCTGAGCTCATCTAATTCGTTCTGAAGCATTCGACATTTCCTTTCAACTTCATCAAAGAGTCGTTCTTTCTCCTCCAACTCTTTGAAAATGGAGATCAATTTGGACTCCTTTTCTCTTACTTCCCTCTCGGCGGCTTCTTTGTCTTGTAAATATTTGTCACCAATGAGTTTCTCTTCTGTGAGAATTTTGTCGAAGTTTCGTTGTTTCTTTTCCAACTCTCCAACCTTCGATCGCATCGCTTCAATGTCAATGGAGGAATCCTCCAACTCCTGCTGCAGTTTCTTCCGGCTCTTCTCTAGCTTCTCACTCTGGACCTGTAGCTCGCTGTATTGTCTTTTAAGTTCTTCGTAGTCTTTTAAGAATCGTTTGTTACTAGACTCTAAAGTAGTAATGGTCTCTTCGTCCGCTTCAATCCTCTTCTTCAGCTCGGCGATGGTGGCGTTCAAGCCCTGGATCTGTTTACTGTAATTTTTCTTGAGTTCATCGTTATCCTCCACTTGCTCGTGGAGCTGCTCACGTTCCAACTCAACTTCCTTCAGTTTGATAGTCAAAGCCTGTCGCAGTTTAGTTTCCTCTTCGAGCTTGACATTAATCTCTTCAACTCGTGCATTGAGTCCAACAGAGCTCTTGTCGGCACTGTTTGCTCTTCCCTCAGCCTCCTCAAGCTGACTGTTGAGAACCTCAATTTCCGAGTTTAGTTTCGTAATACGTTCAACGTATTCTGTATTCTTTCTTTCCAGTTCCATAATCTTCACGGATAATTCCTGGACACTTCCTTCCAAACCTTTTCGCTTTCGCTCCAGCTCAACCTTGGCTTGGTTCATGATCTTGAGCTCGTTGGCAAAATCTGCGTTTTCGCCTTCTAACTGGGATTTTGCTTTTTCGAGACTTGCACGGGACTTCTTGAGATTTTCAACTTGCTCCAGGAGAGCATTGAGTTCTTGTCCATGCTTATGTCGCATTTCCGTCATGTTGTTCTCGTGTGATGAGGATTCATCATCTAAACTCTTTTTCAGAGCAGCTAACTCTACTTCACGCCTTGAGCGAAGTTCTTGTTGAGCGGCAGTCGTATCTAGGGAATCCAAAAGCTCATTTTTCAATGCTTCCAACTCCTCATTTAGATCCCGTTTTGTTTTCTCGGCTTTGGATCTTGCAACTTTCTCTGCTTCTAAATCTTCTCCTAATTCTATGATTTGCGATTCCAATTCACGAACAGTTTTTAAAGCAGATGCCTTGGCTGCTGACTCTTCATCGATACGCAAAAGAGCATTGTTAAGTTCTTCTTCCCTCTTTCCGATCTGAAGGTGCATTTCTTCAATTTCTCGTTTCTTTTCCGTTAGACCATCACGAAGATCTGAAATCTCAGACTCCAGTTTGCGCTTCAGTCTCTCGATTTCCAGGCGAGTCGACGATTCGCGACGGAGGCGCTCTTCTAATTCTCCGATACTGGATTCGTGCTTAGCCTGTAAGCAAAGTTAAAAAAGAACTAGATTCCATCAAATACTACGAACGAAAATTAATTATACAAACAAGAAATGCTTAATTACCTTCAGTTTCCCGAGATGCTTGCATTTTTCCTCTTCTTCTGCCAATGCAGAACTCAAGTCATTCATTTTCTCTTCCAATATCTTTTTCTCTTTTGCTAATTTGCCGTTTCCATCATCCAGTGAAGCAAGATCTTCTTCCAACTTTTTAATCTTTAAATCTCCCTGTACTTTCTCTAGCTGTATCTTTTGACGTGCAGCTTCTTCTTCTTCTAATTGCTCTTCCAAATCCTGCAATGCATAAAATAATAATGTGTCAACTGAAACTGCTATTCCTCTGTGACCTCAACATATAATTAAGTGACAAAAAATACTTACCTGAATGTTGAGCTGGAGCTTCTTTTTCTCATTGAACAGCATGGCACCCCTCTCTTCTTCCTCTTCGATTCTTGCTTCCATATCGTGAAGAATTTCCTCCAGTTCTTGTTTTTTAAGGGCCAGTCGCGCCCGCATCTCTTCAGCTTCTGCACATAATTCAGTCTCCGCTTGTAGTTGCTCTGCCAGCATGGACTTTTCATCGACTGCTTGTTGTAATTTCACTTGATACTCCTCTCCTTGTTTCACGGTAGCATCTAATTTGTCCTTGATGCTCTTGAGCTCATCTTCCTTTTGGCTTAATTTCTCTTCTTGTTTGGTAACTTGGAGTAAAGGTTTGACTTTAGTATACAGTCTCCACCACTGCCAATTTCTCAATTTTAAGTAAGCAGCACAATTTCGCTGGATAATTCGAATGGCATTGATCTGTTGAACTCTCTTGTTGTACATTCGTCGAGCGAGATTCCCTCGGCAAAATGATTGGAAATTTACAATTAAATCCGTGATTTTGAAATCTCTTTCTTCTTCCAAATGTGCCAGTACTCCAGCCCGGAAGAATATTTTAGACTGACCTATTCTAAACAAATTGACATCCAGCTCAAGACCTTGGATCATTTTCTCGCATGCTTTCTTTCCATCCATAAATCCTTTGGGAATTATATTCGGGGTTAACAACTCGTAACGTTGACGGAATTCTTGGAATGGAATTCGATTGGGGAACCCTTGACGACAGATACGAATTCCCTCGAGCACACCATTGCAACGGAGCTGGTCCAACACTAAGGGTGCATCAATCTTCCCTGATCTGTATACGTCAACCAACACAATTACATTAACCATCATACGAAGTTTTAATAGTATGCCTTGTATATTTTCTGTCTCACTGATACGGAATGAATTAAATGGCCGAATTCAGTAAACGAACCTTTTTTCATGATTTGGAATGATACAACGGACAAAGTTGGGATTCGTATTCCTTAAGGTTACCATAAGACGCCCCAGCTGTTCCTTGTACAACTGACTCACAGTGCGGAACATACCCTTGCGGGTTCTTGCACCGAACTGTGTGTCTGACATGGCCTGCTGAGCCATACCAACAATTTCAGCATCCTTCCAGATATGAACTACGAATGGATCTTGACTGGACTGAAGAAGCTGAACAACATTTTCATTCAACGGGTCCATATTCTTCATCAGCCATTGACTACCACTGTAGTCGACCTTGCCTGTAAGTCAAACAGACGCATCGTGACGACACTAGAATACCTATGTTAGACTTCACTTGAAATAATATACCTATGGACATAACTGATTAGACTTACCAGCATAATGAAGGATGGCAAAGTCAGCTTGCCCACGGAAATCAGTCTTGAAGAATTTGCTATGATTTGAATGCGCAGAAGTTAATTTCTCCGTGAATGATTTGTCTGTGGCTTTGGGAAACCAACACTCTTCATCCAGGAGTGCCAGGATACCCATCGGCTTCTCAATAAGGTCGATGGTAGGTTGAAGATCGAGTCCGAAATCAATAAACTTCCAATCAATTCCTTCCTTCTGATACTCCTCTTGTTCCAGAATGAACATAGTGTGATTGAACAACTGTTGGAGTTTCTCGTTAGTGTAATTTATACATAACTGCTCAAATGAATTCAATTCGAAAATTTCAAATCCAGCAATATCTAGGATTCCAATGAATGATGCTCCTTGACGCTTTGTACGGTCCAAACTCTTATTAATACGATTGACCAACCAACGAAACATTCGCTCATATGTTGCTTTTGCTATAGCTTCTACAGCAAATTCCACCTATTTGAAATCATTAAACCGTACGGCATTAGACTTTCAAGAAAATTATTCTATAACAGCGAAGAAAGTTACAAATGACTAACAAATTATTTACCTGCTCTTTGGTCTGAGACTTGGTGACGTGATCCCGCCCAACTTTAATTCTAGGTTTAAGAAAAGCTTTGGTCATTTCCGTCACGCTTAGGCCAAGTAAATGAGCAACTTTTTGAGCAACAGTATTGTCTGGGAGGGAGGCTTGATCCGAATTCCTTTCCTGTTTGAACTGCATATTTCCAAATTGCAAGACGGAAGACACGACGCGAAATATTGAACCCCAATCTTCAGGTCCAAGTCCCATGATATTCATGGATTTCAAAGTGGCTTGAAACTCTGCTACATCGTCCACGCCTGGGACTGGTAGAGTTCCATTCGATAAAAAAGTATAATTCGATCCCGTCGTAGAATCCAAAACATAATCTTTACGCTGTTCACTCGTAGCTCCAGCAATAAGTTGATAAAATATATGAAAGCTTCGCTCATCCTTTGCTTGTCGTATAGCTCGGGATTTCTCCAAAAGGTAAGTCTCAATGTTTGCTCCGGCAATGTAACCACTCGTATCGAAATTAATGCGAATGAATTTACCCTACACATAATTAAAATATTTTATTTCCATATCATAGCACAAAAGAGCATATTTCTATGTCAGAGGCGAACGGAGGCCCGCTTTTGTTTAATTCAAGTAGGTTTAGAAGATCTAAATACTTACGAATCTGGAAGAGTTGTCATTCTTAACAGTTTTTGCATTACCAAAGGCTTCTAGAATGGGATTTGCTTGAAGTAACTGTTGCTCCAATTCTCCCTACGTTGACACATTCATGGACAACATTACAAAATGTAATTGATACGAAATATTCAAAAAATTTACGTACATAATAGCCTTTAAATATTATGTCAAGTACGCGAGATAAAATAGAAATACGATGTAACAAAGCACTCAAGTCAAGTCAAAACAAGGTTGCGTTACGGCGCGATGACGGTAACGGTAAGCTTTAGGGCAGGAAGACAACGTGTCGTGTAAGCACTTTGGTGTTAGTTTTGCTGGGCGTGAGAAACATCGAAAGCGTAAATAGAGACAGACACAACCAGTGAAAGTAGTAAGCAGTAATTTTTTGGATGATAAATTGTACTGTCCAACTTACAATATTGAAAATGGGAGGAAACCGCTGGTCTACAGAATTGTTCTACAAAAAATCAGAATAGCATAGAAAAAATAAGGAAAAATACTAAGCATTTCATCATGCGCATTATGCGATTTTCAAAACACACAGACAAATTCTCCATTATGTAATTACTAGTAATCAGGTACTATATGACTATGTAAAACCCTAAAATCAAAAATATCTAAAAGTCGTGCACTAAATACACATACATTTTTCACACTACCTTAAGTGGTACAACAATTTAAACTAAAAACAAATCTAATTATTCTTATACAACTATTTAGAGACTGTCATACATTCAACATATTTTCCATAAAAAAGCAACACCATTTTAACTCTATTTTTTAAAACAAGAAACATTCTCAAATGAAGAAAATAATGACTACAGTATGAGAGTGAAACCTCCCATCTAACCTTTAAATTCGTTTCTAGAAAATAGTAAAGCAGTAGAGCTGAAGATAACTATGCCAGATATATCTGGCATGAGGTGATACAAGTCATGCAATTATGTTTATCTATTTTTCTGTCACCTAGGTCATTAAAGATAAATCTAATTCTACCCAAAACCTTTACCAAAAAGCTCATGAAAAACTATAAATAAAAAAGCTGCGCTTAAAAATGTCACTGCAATGAAATGCACGATTGTATAAAACTTACTTAAAAGAGAGAAATAGGCAAATAAGACAAGATGATGAAGGAACCTATAAAATCACTACCTATATACATTTACTGCATCTAGCTATAAAATTTACATCTGCAGGAAAGTTTTGATTTAAATCTATATTAAAGAAATTCAGTTATTTTCAAAATCACCATCACTGACTAAATACAAATTTTAGAACAGTTAAAACATGTGCTATAAAGTTATATCTTGTAGAAAGGAAATCAAAATTACGGTGGAGTTATGAATAGAAATGCGGTCAGGTCCTTGTCCTTTTGGTTTACTGGCAGCAACGTAAGCCAAATACTGAATGACTTTTTTCGTATTTTCTGTCTTGCCCGCACCCGATTCCCCCGTACACAAAATCGATTGGTCCTCTCGATCTGGAATCAAATACAATTACGGTAAAGCAGAGCAACAGCCACAAGACATGTGAAGAATCACAAGTCTTGCACATGGACATCAGTAATTATGTAAATGGTCCAAAGATTTGAGTCTGAAAAAAACTGAGCGTTGGGATTTTTACTGTGGCCACATCGTGAGCTAGCCTAACTAGCCCTGCGGCATAGTGAAGTAATAAATAATAAATCTGTAATAATTCGGCATCAATTAATACTGAGGTAGCAGTAGCAACTCAACTAGAATCATGCATGAAACTGACGTAAAACAAATTAATTTATTGATGATTAACGAAAGATGAAAATTAGAAATTCCGTAAGCCCTACAAATAAGGTTTGGACTTGAATTTCAAGTAAAACTGAGCTAACTGACTTGACAGCATCGTAATTGATGTTGATAGTATGCACGTATAAAACCCTGTCATATTGGGCATTTGCCGTTGGTCTTCTTATGGACAAGACAGAAAATAGCCGGGAGGTACGAGGTGCAGATCTTGAGGAGAGAGACAGAATACAGTGGAGCTTTAGTGGAGCGATGAGAAGAACAAGGGACAGGAAAGGAATGAGAGAGAGGGAAAAGCTGAAATCATAATAATTACTAATATAAAAAACATTATTGCCACATACTAATGTTCTAATATATAATGCCGAGGATGTTCGATAATGGTATTATTCATAAATTATGAGGAGACATTAGGATGCAGAATAGCTATGTAGTTGTGAGTTGGAGCTGGGAGAATATTCTCAGCTAAGGACGATAATAGTGGATGTAGAAATTAATATTTTAAATAGCTCGTAGTTGCTGTGGTTAGTACATGGTGGTTGGTATTGAGATCATATTATGATTTTACACGGAGATAGCTAATGATGTGTGTAAGTAGATAGACAGTTGATAGGCATATGGCATACGTACGACTGGCTGCATGTGGTTGTCTAAACGGCGGAGAATCTGTGTCTGTGGCTCTGGGACGTCTGTATCTGTGTAGACGTGGTATGGACTACTATGGACGGATGGAAGGGTGTATGTGTGCCAGTGGAGACGAGAGATGACCAGAATAGGAAAAGATAAGGAAAGAACAGAAGAGAAGAGTGGAGACTGAAAGAACAGAGGATTGGAAAATGTTTCGTGGCCATAGAAGGAGCTTTACAATTCTTTTCTCTATTCTCTCATTATCAATTCAATTGGAGTGTCCAAATCCTTTTTGCCCCGCTCACAATCAGATTATTAAAAGGGAATCCCTTAAAAGGAGTCACACTGTACAATTGGCCATATTGGTTTTGCTCTTTCGTTTTTGGCTCTTACTTGGTCCTGTCCTGTCCTAGCTGTCCTACCAATTCCACAGCCACCACCATCCACTCAAACAGCAGAGTCAGTCACTTCACCGAAATAAGAAACACAAGCCCCATAGATGGTCACTTTGTTGGAAATATCAACATTTTCTAAACTTCTAAATCATTTAAGTATCCACTCGAGCCTCACTAAACTGCTAGCTACCAACATAACAACTACAAATACATACAGATCCCTTGCTAATAAAAATAATATCGCCATCATATCAATTGAGACCATTATCATTATCTCTTACCACACGTTATGTTCATGTCACTAACTTATATGTCCCTAACTCGCATAATTATTGTCCCTGACCATCTACCACCAATTTTATCTTTTTTTCTTCATCAAACTACGAATTTATTATCATCATATCATTATCCAATCTAATCTTTGACTAGTTTCTTTTTTCCTTCTGCAAACACGTAGAGGCCTCAGTCCTTCATTCGTCGCTCCTATCCCGATGTTTCTCTGTAGCCTTTTAGATAGACTGACATCATCATTTATCAGTCATTATGAATTATTTTACTACGCCAATACGTAGATATCAAAATCGTTGGTCCACTTTACATTTCTGGAATCTAGATTGTGTGGGGATGCAATAAATAATAAAATTATACTGAACTACATATGCACGCCTGATGGACTCAAGTTTTGGTTTGCTGTTTTATAGTTCCAATTAGGTATGACTGCGGGGTACCGTGATGCGACAGGGGTAAAAGAAAGACATTGGACTTATAAAATGCAACAGAAGGGAGAGTAACGAGTGGCAAAAATGGTAAGACGTTGAAAATGAAGTGTCAAAATCGGAAATGAGCCACGAAACGACTGACAGATGCGGCGGCGGTGACTAGAATAAAAATTGATGAGGGAATGAAAAGAGAAATTACCTTGAAGCATGGATCGGTATGCAGTGTCAGTGATGGCAAAAACATGTGGAGGAACTTCATGTCGTTTTTTCCCCTTGTACAACTCCATGATTTTCTCAGTGTAGATCGGCAGTCTCTTGTAAGGATTTACAACCACGCAGAAAAGTCCACTGTACGTCTGTAATTAGAGTATCATTTCAATTCAATTAAATGGAGAAGTTAACAATTATTTCCGATAACTTTATTTCACATTTGGATTTCAAATTCCGATTTAATTATTATCTCTCTGCATTATGACGCGGTTGCGGTTAATCAGCTTGGTGTATAATTAATTACTACTTAAAAATGTTCAAATGACGTACATAAATGAGGCCAGAGTAATAACGATCTTTGATATTGTGAAGAACGCTTGCTTCATTGAGACAGGTCAATTCGGCCATATCTTCAACCTTGTCAAATTTCGGAGGATTCATTTTTTGGACGTCATCTTTGTTGACTGTCATTCGCTTGGAAGTCTCCACTACCTCCACCTCTACACAGTCTCCTGTTTCCGCCTGTAATAACAAGTTCAATACCCGTTGTAGAAATATAAGGTTAGCACGTCCGATGTAAATCCTATGTAAATTTTAAATTCATTTGAGGCAAAAAGTTTGAATTATTTATGTACACACCTTTATCCCGGCAGCAACGAACCCATCCCTTTCATGAGGAACCCAAACCAGTCGTTTCTGTGTCCACTCCGCCTGACTTGCAGGGTCATTGATGACATTTCGGTCAACGACCAAATATTTGAGGTCGGGATCACTCGATGAATTATCCATATTCTGCTGGGCTTGGGACGAATTATTTTGAGCTGAATTTGGATGTTGCTTATTTGCGGTGACCACCATGTTTGCAGCTAAAATCTAAATTGAGGATAAATAATTTTAACAGGAGTCACAGTTAGTGTTTAAATAGCCGAGTCAGTGCTCAACTTATATTGTAGCCGTATTTGAGTGGCTACTGATAATCACAATCGCAGTAGATGCAAATTCTAATAAATCGTGAATAAATGTGACAGAAGATTAGTCACTATCAAAATTAGAACTGATGTAGCTGAAATAGCTTATATACGTAATCTAATAAGTTTGTCACCTTTTACTTAGTCTGCTTTACTTGCTCACACGACCAAATGGTAAAACCGCAACTTTTAATACTGCATAAATATATAAATTATATACTATAAATTATAATGCGCGACTATGTGACTATGAATTAAATAGCTTTAATTAACTGAAGCACAAATAACCCAGCGAAGCGTTCAGAATTCGTTTATAACACTCAACCACTCTGCAGTTCCTTTAGTTGGTATTTTGTTTGGTGCGGTTTGACGAATTTGTATTCACTATTACAATCGGGTTTGGCTCTGTACACCTTTCTTATTATTAATTTTTGTGTAAAGATTGAAAAAAGACCACTGGATCCGCGATGAGAATTTGAAAAATGAAAATATTTTGCTCTATCTTGTATTGTTTGTCTACGCAGCTATGACGAATTAAGTAGAAACTGAAAAAGTGTCACATTACGGGTGACAATGACACGGATGACGGAGCGACACTAGAGTGGAGTTGATGTTTACTGAAAAAGCAGTTGAATGCTGATGGTGGTATGTAGTAGGATGGATCACAGTCCACAATCACATTCACATAAATAAATAAAATTAGAGTTTCTTTTTTTTCCTTGTCATCGAAAAAAAACAAAGGATTTAAGGCTGAGGAGGAACTAAGGAAGAACAAGAGACAAGAACTATGAACTAACAACTAATTGTAAGAACCTAAAGAACACGTAACTGAATCAAACTATAAAGACATGTTCAACTGTCAACTGTAAGTACTTCAACTCCAACTCATGACTGTTCATGTTCCCTATTCGCAATCGCAAGTTGGGTTCTCTTTGAGTTTGTTGGTCGTTTGGAGCCGAGGACTGAGTAAGTAATTCTGAATGTGACTAAGCTCTTTTGGGTGGAGTAGAAGGAAAAAAATTCTCTGCACTTGGGCTTGTACTGGCTTTCAGTTCAGTCTTCAATGCCTTCAGTTACTATAAAGTATCGAGTATGTAGATGGGTAGTTTGGGTCTTCAGTGCCAGTGCAAGTGGCAAGTACTCTTCGCACTCAAAGTAACAGTAGATAGACGGAACCTATACAGCACTCAAGATACTCGAGCACCGCATATATGCACTCTTCACTCTTTACCCTGTCCTGCATCCACAAGAGAAGAGTCAGCATCGGTATTCAGCAGAATATTTCAGAGTTAAATGTTAAAGGACTTAAAGGAGTGTTAAAGCATTCACAGATTCACAGCTTCAGCTTCACTCTGTCAGTCTGTAATCTCTACAACCTCTCCTATTGTCTACGTGCTCTACACTATGATAGCACACTGAGTGCACTGCTCTGCCTGGTCGTCCTTTCTAGTTTCACTCCCTTCACATTATAGACAGCGAGTGTGGACTCAAGTCAAGTAGACTTTGGATCGGTATTTGGGATGCTACTTCAGTTGATCTTGGAGAATTCAGACTATTTTCTTTAGACTCAAGCTCCCAGATTCCACGGATTCGGAACGCTTTTTTGAATCTGCAGTAGATCAGATGAGATGAGATACAACGATGGTCACGTAAAACCAATCACAGTCAGCCCATTGGAAATTAGAATTAGGAATGAATGAATTTAGTACCCCATACCAGCCCTGGAACACAAATCATACACTTCGTACACAAACCCTTAAATTCCGCGAATTGGAGATGCATACCACTCAGTCTTGCATTTCTATCTTCTACCAGTAAATATCAACATAGTCCTTTAACGGAAACGACAAACCCAAGCCAACAACAAGCATCACTCACTAGTATCACTCAGCATATTGTTCCCTGTATAAAACAAAAAAAACCACTTACAAGGTAAGCCAAGAACATTCATAAAAGATAACAAAAATACGCTACAACAACGCAATACTGAATATGAATTGTAATACCAGAAACAACGAAAGAAGCATTGAAGACAAGTGCAAAGACAGAAGATAGAACCAGAGTCAACAGACAACCGTCAACCGTCATAAATGTGGGAAATATGATGAATTAATGACCAAGTATAAAAAACTGAAGCTCAAGCTAAAAGTTATCTAGTTATCATTTTATCATTAGTTTTTATCGCAGTTGGCAGTTGTTAACGCTCACTGCGACTCTGGTCGTCCTTTCCGTCCTGACTCATCAACATAAAATCCTAGGAACACAAAATAGCACAGATGTCAAGTCATATGTCATGATTTCCCGTGTTTGCTTTCGCTCTTTCATATTTCATTTCATCTCCACTCGAACGAAAGTCAGAAGACCAATCTGTGGATTTCGCATTACGTTTTAGGTAACGATTAACGATGGCTCATGCAAAATATTTACTTGGAACACTTACGAGTAGTGAGTAGTACGTCCTTAGTCCTTACCACTCACACAGCTCACCACTTTCCTTGTCTCACTGTTTACACAGACAGACAATTAATGTTACAGGTTACAGCGAAGCGAGCGACGATGACGATATGACATATGATACGTGGGCAATATCAAAACATAGATATAGTCAACAGTATATACAGAGCGGACAGCGGATGTGAAAGATCAGGTGTCAGTTAATTATAGCGCCTGCAATGCAATAGCCAGGAAACAATAAATTAGGATTTGGATTAACTATTTTCAACCTTGGAGTTCTCCAGTTCAAGGGTCAACCATTCAATAATATTCAAACCAATAATGGGCTCGTCCCAATAGTCGATGTGTTGTACCTGCTTCAACCTCAAGCTTACGACTAATTATGCAAAATATCCAATCGTCTAAACTCTAATCCCATCTCGACTTGTGCTTGAATTTGAAATCTGAATTGACGTGGAACGGTTGAAACCGGTACCGGTACCGGTTTCTGGGTTTCTCTGCTGAAAGCTGGGAATCGGTTGAGTGTAAGTGTGGTTGTTTTTGTAGGCAGTAGGCTTACTAGAAGTTTCATAGATTTATTTTATTATGAGTGGGAGTTGTGGGAGCGAAGTCCGTTGACGGCGGCGGCAATGGCAAATGGCATTTCGTGGGTGAAGAAGCCTTGTGTCGCAATACCAGCGTCTCCTTAATGCCATTTTGACGCGAGTCCCAACACAACACTCAGCTTGTTCCCTGTGGGATTACAAAAAGTGTGATTGTAGGAAAGCTGACAAGGATTTTTCTAAAAAGTTGATTGTTGGGCCTTACGCCAAAATGACATTAGGCAGAACTGGTGCCACAATGCTTCTTACCCCACGATTTGTTGGACAGCTGTACTGTGCTGTGTACTGTGACTGCAGGAGTTTCTAAGTACGATGGACGTGCGTAGGACTTAGACCGGTTTGCAGCGTCTTTGGACTTTGTTGCAGTGACATGAGATCCGTTTGAATTTGAAGGGAAGGCGGGAAAAGGAGGGCGCAAGGATGGCTGCGTGGCTCCGTGGACGAGTGTCAAGGATGACTTGGTTGATGACGAGGCGGGGACGACGTGATGACCGCAGCAAATGATGTTTGCAAAAATGTTTTTGGCGCGGAAGAACGAAATTCTTAATTTCACAAGTGAAAGTCAGAAAGTCTCCTGATGGAACCGAAACGAGTGGCTGGCTCTGTTTTTGGAATTATTTTTTTTAATTTGGTTTCCCATTCATAAATTATTGTGGTCAAAGAGTTGCTCTTTCATCATTTTCTGAGCTTTCCCAAAATTCTTGACTCCTGCTGGGTACTCAGTTCCTCCGTCTTCCTCCTCACGGTTTTAATTTCAATGTGGGGAGTTGAATGGTGTCTCATGTTGCTTGTTTACACACCAGCAATTAAGTAGTTATCAGTCTTCTAATTATAGTCAGTCAGTACTCAGAGCGTAGATCATAGTGTCCATTTTTGTTGAAATGGGATTAATTTTTTCTAAAATATGGGCACTTTTTGGAAATGAAGGTACGTTCTTAAACTATTTTATCAATACAATTATGTACAAGTGACAAGTGTAGTGAACCTAGATATAATCATGTTGTTTGGGGTAGATGTAGGTAATAATTAATTAAAAATATTTAGAATATGGAGGTATTTACACTTGAATACAAGTTAAGGAGTTGGTAAGCTTATCACGTGTATCAGTTGTTAGCTTGATTGAGAAAATAAGTGGTTGTGTAATAGAAGTATGGAAAATTTTATTTTCATTTATCCCATGAAAAGTTATTTGACAAATTGTAAAAATATTTTGACTAATTATTATTATTATTCTGGGTTTTATTCAGTCCAATTCGAAAGCGCATACACAAGAATAGCACAGAATTTTTTAACTAGTGTCAAAAATAGTGCTTATAATTTAAGATAGATTACACCAATTAAAATTTTGAACCATTTACAAGCTAATAACCTAATGACACGTACCTACTTAACTACTAATTAACCACTAACAGTCACACTTTGCTAAAAATTTAGGTAGGAAATATGAAGAAGCTAACTAATGTTGGTTGTGTTGTTTTATTATTGGGTCTTTTGCAGAACACAAGATTGTTATACTGGGACTGGATAATGCGGGGAAAACGACGATATTGTACCAGCTGATTATGAATGAAGTCGTACAAACTTCTCCTACAATCGGGTCAAATGTTGAAGAAGTTACTTTTAGAAATATTCATTTCGTAATGTGGGATTTGGGTGGACAACAAAGTCTGAGACAGACATGGACTACTTATTTTATTAATGTCGAGGTTAGAATATTCTTATAGTTCCCCAATCAAGTTCACCATTTTATTTACGATTAGCAACTGAGCTGATAGGCACTTGGATTTTATGGTTTGCTCTCTGTCATCTGTGACGTGTTGCATATGACAGGATTAATTGTGCTACGAAATATTTTTAATTGTAGTAATTGGATGTTTTGCTAATGGAATATTTTAATTATATTTGTAGTTTGTGATACTGGTGGTTGACTCGACGGATAGCGAAAGGCTTACTTTAGTTCGCTCAGAATTAGATAGTCTCATGTCCTGCGATGATTTACAATCAGCTAGCTTTCTCATCCTCGCAAATAAACAGGATGTCAAGTAAGACAACATTTTATTTAAAGTTATTTGCTTATAGAGTTCAAACCTTGAAGCGTACTGCCTAAGGGAGCTTTAAAGGAATTGCGCCAACGTTATATATATTTTAAACAGTATATAATAACATATGCTATTGAATTACAACAAGTATTTAACATATAAAAACTGAACCCCTTTTGTGCTTTCAGAACATCCTTATCTCCAGCGATGATTAGCCGCGAATTGAATTTAGATAAATATAAATCCCGTCATTGGCAAATTCAGCCGTGCTGTGCTCTAACCGGTGAAGGCCTTACGCAAGGTCTTGAATGGATTGTCTCACGAATTAAACGATAAACGAAAGCCAGAAGAAAATATTTGCGTGAAATTTTATTCCTCGTCGAATAGGAAACTAACGATGGTTGATTTAAAATAGGTACGTTAAGTTTAATGGGTTAATTACTTTACGGTCAAATTGAACAAAGTAAATTACGAATGCCGTATGTTTTTACCCTTATTAAACTATAAGATATGTGTGAGTAATTATCGTATCTCCTATGATTAAAAATTGTGTAGTTAAAAACACGTTTTCCACTGATTTTCATTTTAATACAGAAATATTTAACTTACCGTCAAGTTGAACAAATACATAAATCACTACGAATACCAAACGCTTCTATCCTATAACCAGGAATAATGTATGTTGTAGGCAATTGCTGTATTTAAGTAAATGAATTCTAATTAAATTATATCATAAACTTTTCCAATAATTTTCATTCACTTGGAAATAAAACTATTCCTAGGAAATAAAAGGGGATACATAAAAATGTAATTAAGTATATTTATGATATTTAATAGTAGTAAGTACACGAGTAGTTTAAACATTTTTTATCCAAGGTTTGAACCATTTAAATTATCGTTATTGTGAACTTTTCAATAAATAATTCTTCCATTATCTATTATAGCATAGCCAATATATCTATCGTGTTGTTCTTTGGAAAAGTATAAAAAACCTGAATAAAAAGTTTAACTATGTACCACGATTTGGGGATTATAAGAATGTGCGGTGGATTCTACAAGTGCTACTATACTTTATCATATTCCATAATATTTCAAGTCTTGGACATAGTACGTAAGCAAACTTCCGTATTTTAGCTTGTGTCATTTCCTAGCGATCCTCACAAACTGCCTCAATTCCCTGGCTCGGGCATTAATTAAGGAATCTATGCTGGTGATATAACAAGATGGGTGCTCGTGGTTAATTTGTAAGAAAAACCAAAAACAGATACTCTTGAGAGTTATGGCGTACAATCTTTTGTCACTTTTAATTCATCGAAACTGCCGTAATTGAACAATAGATATAATAGTATGAAGAAATTTCGTAACCACTTGTAATTTAGCTGGATTAAAAAATTGTAACATGAATTCATATGTGAAGTTAACAGCACAGATATAGTTATAACATTTAACTATTGGAAAAGCCAAATAAAGTGCAATCACTCATTGTTGAAGGATGTTATAAAATCTGATGCATAGACTGTGTATTCAGTGTCGAGTTTAGTTTCGCTGCTACGTTTAAAAAAATTACATGAAATCTTCAAAATCATCAACATCATCGTAGGACTTGAGCATATCACGATTACCCTCGACATTTAGTTTTGCTTTGTTCTTAATTCCAGGGGCCTTATTTGACGATACTTTACTAGCCGATGCTTTTTCAGTTTTATTCTTTTCGAAATACAAAGCTTCTACAGAGGTCTTGACTTTTTTTAACCGACGACTTGGCACTAGAATATAAAAAATTACACATTCACAAAATTATTATAAAAACATAGCGTGTACGAAACCAAAAGCCTGTAATGGCTGTAATGCAGCCAAACAACGGAATCAAATAATCACTTTCGTACACTGTAATTAAATAGTATAAAAACTTCACTTACGAAAAAGACACATATCCTGTATAAAATCCTCAAGGAAGTCTTCAAATAACGTACGCTTTTCAAATCTAGTCAAATCAGCCACGAGCCTTTTACGCAATTCATCGAAATCAGGCTTAGTTTGAGGATCTAAACTATTAGTTTCTGTAGGACCTGTAATATGTAAAACAAACAATGAGCAAGACTTATAAAACCAGGAATGGCTCAAGTCTCGTACAATATCTAATATTTACCACTACCTAATTAACTCTTGTGAGACAATATTTCACTCAACCTAATCTATCTAATTTTTTTTCTTAAATTTTTCATCCAAAACTGTCAAGCATACTCAGCAATATACACATTTTCAAAATATTTTCTGTAAACACGTTTGGTATTCCGTATATTCCCCACCATTTGATCATCCAACCCACAAAATTTATCACTCCGTAAATTCTACAGTAGGCAACCTGTTCAATCGGTAAACTGGCCAACCAATAAATCAATTAATAAATAATTAATAGGTACGTAGGCAGTTATTTAATTTTACTGGGTCCCAATCTACAAATAATTGCACTTGTGCTATTACGCTGCTGCATAAATAAAGTCAAGATAATTAATTTTATTACGCTTATTACGTAGTACTTGTGTGATGAATTTACCGGATGACCAGAGTACTTTTTGAATGGTGAATTTATTCGGTGCTTAACTTAATTAGTGGCATGCTGATAAATTAACACGAGGGGTGGATTTACTTGGTAATCCATTAGCTAGCTGATGATCAGTGTACCTCCAGTCCAATTTACCGCATGGTGTCTTTACTGGTTGGCAAGTTTACAGTGTGAACAGTTAGTGGTTCTGAGTGGTCAATTTACCAGGCTGCGAATATATTGGTGTCTAATTTTCACGCGTCCCCTTCATCAGTGATGAATATACCCACTATCATTATAAATTACACTCCTCAAAGTATCGCAATAATAGCGACAATTAAATATTAGCATTATACCAACAGAGCTATTAGTAGCACGTACCCTCTGAATTCCACCTGTAACCCACATCCATAAGAATACCCAGCATTTTTGGTAACTAATTTCCTTTAATACATACCCAGAATTCACCCTCACGAATGTAAACAAGAATAGCTACATAATTTCCAACAATCCAAAGTTTACATTAAATCAAGATGGAACCATCGTAGTCAGGTTTCCTAGAGAAAGGTTATTTCGCTTTAAGCCCTCATGCAAGTCATCGGTTGTACAACTCACTTTCCAAAAGAAATACACACTACAGTGATTACAGTAGGTACATAAGTAACGTTACGGCCCAAGTCAGCGAATGCACTGATCGTAATGTATACATTTAAACACTGACCTCACTGATCTGCCTTTGAAACCTTACACATTAGTGAAAAACTACGACACCACTTATCTGGGCCTCACTCAACTGTTTTTGAAAGAAACGACAGATTAAAAAGTCTTTGATCGACCGATGATCGCCTACGAAACTACTGTTTCCTACACATCTGATAATGAAGACAAGACTAAAACTTTGTTCAAAATTACAATCCTCAGACTCCATGATCCTGAACTGTTTTCCGTATTATTATGAAGATGGAAGACACAGGATGTGTAAGCAACATTTGACCCCCACATCAAAAATTAAATATCGGACATGGAACTAACCAATAAAATCTTGAATTCCTCGAATTTCAGCTTCCTCCTTCAATTTTTCTAGCCGAAGTTTTTCCGCAGCAATCTCCTCAGGGCTTTTATTAAGGTTCAGTTTAGCCAACCGTGCCTCATTTTCCAATCTCTCTTTCTCGGCGATTTTACTCTTGGTTTTATGCTTATTTTTAGTTACAGTGGTTTGTGTAACCTGAGCGGCAGCCTGCGGTTCCTCATCATCATCATCCCAGTTGTCCTGTAAATACACGTACAACGTAAATGGAATTTATGATAAATTCATGTCTTCATCTCACGTTTCATGTCGATCCTTCATACTTTCAACTGTGAGACATCAACTCATGCAAAGCCGTTACGCCTTACACAACTACTTAAACGTTAACGAATTTTTGTCCAGAAACCTTCAAGACTTGCACAGGACTGACGATTAGTCGTCAAGTGACCATGACTACCATACAGTCAATGGAAAATAGCGGAGACGACAAGACAAGAGACAATAGTCAAAATTGAGGCAGCTGAGTGGCGAGAAATGTGAACAAGTGAGGTGAAAGTAGAAGTAGAGGCATTCCAATATTGCATATGCCTTATTCACGTGCGTCCACGATCCCCACACCAAACCAGACCCACATAAAGTTGAAAGTATGATTGCACTTATTTAACGGCACATATGTTTCCAAACCATAACTCCCGTTCCAATTTCTAAATTATGAAAAAGTGAATTGAAAAAAGAGGAAATATCCCTGGAGGTCTCTTACCTTGATATCATTATCGTCCTCATCTTCTCCGTCCCATTTATCCGCAACTACTGCGGGAGGAGTGTAAATACGAGCAGGGGCTTCGTCCAAGTCACGTTCTACTGGGCCAACTGCTGCTGCTGCAGCAGCAGCATGAGTTTTGCTACCCGAACTTCCTACACAAGGGAAAAACAGAGAATTAAATTAAATTTTTGATCTCCTGCAGTACTTGAAATAGTTAACTCTGGATTTCGAGTGAGGAAAGTTAATTAAGATCAAGTTTAATTAGTTAATTTGAGGTAAATTTGGAAGGGAAAATTCCTTACTCCAGTCGTCGTCAGCCATCCTTGCAGAATGAGTTGAGGTGGACGTTAGGTGGCGGGCCTCGGCGGGCCTCACAGACTCTCGCACTCAACAACTCAAAGCTCCTCGCCACACAAGCACACGCTAACTACGGACAGTTAAATCAATTTAACTCCCTTCACTCACAACTTCCACCCTTAAAGCATCTCTGTCATCTCATTTCTCCTCCTCAGTGAGTCACCCTCATCCCTCGTCTGTCCGTCAGGGGAGTCTACCTGTCCACTTATAGCTCTATTTTTCACCCCCTCACAAGTCACCCCTGCATTCTTGACAATGTAAATACCATTCCTAGTCTAATAGGCATTCACAACTATAGTCAGGGAGGGCCTCCCTTAAGAAAAAGTCATTGCCTGCCAAAATTACAAAAGGGCATTTTCGTTTCACAAAAAATGTGCATTTTGTTTTTACCGGAAGCTAAACATTTATGTCCATAGAACAAAAGGCCAGAAGCAGGACAACAATTACAAGTATTTACAACTAAATACTTAACTTTGCGAATTGTGGTTAGCAAATTTTGTAGGTACTGTAATTGTACTGACATGCCCTTGTATTGACGGAGCACCCTTTTTTAAACTATAGTCTTTGCATTTTTTAACAGCTCACAAACATTAAGTAAAAGGTCAAAATATTAGGTGCCACTTGGAAGGCTGGGGCTATAAGCCACTACATACATGGCAGTGGCAACCGCTGACTATGTTAGGTGAGGCCCTGATTACACTCAACTAAAAATCATTGAAAAGGCATAATAATGCAAGGCATTAAATTAAAGGATGGAATTTTGGGAAAATTCCGACCGAATCAAACTCCTAAGTACTTCGCAGTTGTGGAACTGTAGTGACATCCGGAAACTCAAGAGACTGATGACTCAAATCCTTTATGGATTCTACCCGGGAAACTATTATTATTATTAAGACATCCGGAGTGCGTTGGAAAACGCTCCAGAAACACATTGGAATCACTTGGTCTAGATTAGCCTTGTTTCCTATTACCAGTAATAGGTGGTTAACCTAACCTACTTACTATTACTAAGCTAATCAATAAAGCTCCCAAATTCCAACTTCAGCCTGCCCTTTCCCTATGGAAGGCTGAGTTAAAAGTTGTGGAAATATATAATAGCTGTATTTCGTTATATGTAAATGTAGGTAAGTAGGTATATAAAAGTACTTACAACTTATACATACAAGTAGGAAATATTGTATCTATACCTATACTACATCTAGCCTCTAGGCTTTGGATTTTGGTAGAAATTTTGTATTGCGTCCATGTACTTCTGTTGAATAATCAAGAACTGTAAAAAGATTTGTGAACATAATTAAGTAAGCACGTACAAGCATTGAGTAAATAATTGTTGAAGGGAACCGGAAGGACATAAATGAGTTGATAATGTATTTATTTAAGTATGTAGGTATGCATATGTACACATCATTTCCATTGTAAAATTTTTAAATTCATACACAGGCATTTTGAATATTGCATACAGAGAAAACGCTTTCAAATAGAATTCCTACCGATCGATATTTGTTTTTTTCATCATTAAGTTTCTGGAAGCGGTGAACAGGTCTTCATTCAGACATATTGTAAGTAAATATAAGTATTATTATAACATGTATTTATATCATCATCATTATCATATCGTAATTTATGTATATCATAGCATATATATTTTTTTTTAATTTAATTATAATTTCAAATGGAATTCGCTCAGTATTTATGTATATACGTAATGTAGATTACATAAAAACATGATTTATATTTTCGTTATGTACCTTGATTATGATTATGATTAGGATTTAGATTAGAAAAAAGAGACGACATCTTTTCAAATAAACTAATAATAAATATTACTAATAGTATTAGATTTACCAATAATAATTATTGTTAGCTTTACGGAAAAAATGAAAATAAAGCAGGTTTCTGTTTTTATTTTTACGATCATGCGGAAAACAAGCAAAAACAAAAAAAAAAGGGAAAAACCAAAAATGATAATATAATAATTGTCATTTCCAATACAGATTGAAATAAAAACAAGACACAACATGCAGAGTTACTTGCATCCCTCTCAAAGAAGTCTGCATTTTCGATTGGGCTTTACTTTGATTTGTGGACATAATACAGCTCGAATGGCTTCATCAAAAACTGTTTTTAGTCCTTTCTGCGTAAGAGCAGAGCATTCTAGATACTTGACTGCTCCGATTTCTTTGGCCATGGAGAGTCCTTGAGGATAGGTTATGGGTGCCAATTTCTTTTCTTTCAACTTTTCTACTGTTGGCTTGTCATCACGAAGATCCAATTTGGTTCCTACAAGAATAATTGGTGTGTTTGGACAATGGTGACGAACTTCAGGATACCACTGTTAAGAAAAGAAAAACAAATACTGCAACATTAGTTCAGCTCGATAAAATTAAACACTGATTTACATGATGAAATTAAATATCAATTACTCGAACTTTTTCGCTAACTTAAGACAAACCCGATTACACGAATTTAATTTTTTGAAAGTCTTAAGATACGATTAACGCGGGATATAAGTACTTACTTTAGCCCGAACATTTTCAAAGGAGGCTGGATTGACAAGTGAAAAACAAATGAGGAAAACATCTGTTTGTGGATATGATAGTGGACGAAGACGGTCATAGTCTTCCTGTCCAGCCGTATCCCATAAGCCCAAATTTATTGGCTTCCCATCAACCATCACATTGGCACTATAATTGTCAAATACTGTCGGAATGTACTCCTGAAACCCCAAAGAAAATGATTATAATTTCTACACTTTACCATAATTTTTACGCTATACTTTTCTTAATACAAGTTTTCTAAACCGTACGCCATCACAACGATAACCAGTTCGACAACAGGAAAAAATTAGTTCCAATAACATGTGAGTATGTAACAAGCCTTCACGTGCTACACTGGACTGTCATTGTCTTTTGGATTACTATAGCTATGAAGTACTTGTCACTATATAATTACATGAAAAAAGACAAAGAACTTACACCAGGAAAGGCATTGGTGGTGTAGCTGATGAGTAAACAGGTCTTACCCACGGCACTATAAAAACATATACATAAATTTATCAATCCATTCATTTACAATTAACAACAATTAATCATTGAGGGCCAATGATTTTACACGGAACCAGAAATGAGAAGGAACAGCTGGAAGTTGAAACCTTCAGGACGGAATGAGGCTATGTGCATGGTAAAAGGAATTCCAGGAAAGGTAAATGATAAACTAGCCAGCTTCCTAATAAAATAATAAAAGTCATAGTTTTCCTCACCCATCCCCTACGACGACACACTTGATGGCCTGCATTTGTCTGCTTGTGCGTCCTTAATTAGTAGTTAGTCAATAGAAATGAGCGTTTCGTGTATGGCAATGAAGAATATTTAAAAACTAAATAAAAAAACCAAGCAAACAAAACGAAAAATCGATGAAATTGACTACACTAAACTAATTTCGATTTCCGATCTTGATGCTTGACTCCGATTTGGGATTCCCACGTGACACAACTGAACTCTGTAGAAAGTCACCATCCACGTACGTCGAGTGATGAGTATACAATAGATCCTATGTACCTAAAGTGGGTATAAAGAACAAGGCGGAGGTTTAAAAACAATTCAGTCACACCAATTTAATTTCCAATAGTTTCATACACAAAACACCAGCGAAGAATGCAGGTAGGTTTGGCTACTTTCGTATACCTCAATGTATGCAGCTCAGCCACACTAGTTGCTTCGATTTCACAACTGAATCCGAAAGAACTCACTCACAAACTGACAACTGACGGTAAGGACGGTTCCCACGAATGACGATAATCAGGGGATGTCCTGGGGGACTATAGTAACTCCTTGGAATTGGAACTTTAAACTGTCCACTGGACAAGAATATGCTCAAGGATCCGTGGTCCGTGTAGGGAGAGTGTCAAAATCAAAATACATGTTCCCACTTGCCACAATCCGATACAAATATCAACTGACCCGAACTCTGCTGTCTAGCGCTAGCGAACTTTGATTTAAACAAAACGGATTTACTCCTGAAAAAAATGAGAAATGACGAAAGTGGGCACTGGTGACGACGTCAGTCTGAGGGAGCCGTGACTGCTACAAAAGAACTGCTACTGTGACTGCTGCTAGTTGACGTTGATTGTAATGGGAATATAATTGAAGATTATAGTTGGTGTTGGTAGTAGTCTTAATTGTAAATATTGTCGAAGGAGTTACATCAAACATGGAGCTAATTCTAATTAGCGGAGAATGGAGAAGCGAGTAAGAAATTATGAACTAAATGAACGAGGTTATGTGTGTTGTAAGTAAAACTGAGTTATGATAATATGATTTGGTTCTATGGGAGACAATTCCACTTGAAAACTCAAACTGTCTGTGATAAGTCCGAAACTATGTGACGATGACGACGGATCCGTCCGTCCGTCCGTGTGTCCGTAGGTGGATGGCTAGAATTCTAGAATTCCACAATTCACAGTATTCACACTGAAATCCCTTTGAATTATTCAAATGAATAATTGAGCGTTGAATGTTGAAGGTAACTACAGAGGATGGTTCTAGTTTATAGTCCTTTTGACTGGATCCTTTAGATTTTAGACTGACGTCGCTCCTTGTCCAGTTGTTGAGTCCCTCTTGTTCGTGTTGGGTGTCCCAGGTGGAATTTAGTATTTCTTGTCGTAATTGTAATTGGGATTTTGGGAAGTGACTTGGTTGTTGAGGGGATTGTGGGCTGAGGATGATCCTTGGCTGGATGCAGTGAGATTGAGTGATCTCCAGTGATTGTTAGGGCAACTGGGAGACTTGTGTCGGGAGTTGTTGGGTCTGGCGATTGTGGCCGTGGCTCTGATTGTGAATATTGTGATGAGGTAGCAGGCAGAGCAGAGCAGAGCAGAGCAGAGCAGAGGCAGCGTGAAGCAGGGCGGTGGTTTTCCTGCTATCACTTCACTCTTCACGACCAGTCCCACTCGACAATCCAACCAAAGGCAAACTCCACCGAAATCCCCACCATTCCCATCACACACCGAGGGGCCTCCCAAATATCACACGGCCGCACCTCCCTTCCCACTCGCTTCTAAACAACTATCATCGCCCTGCTAAACATGGCCATGGTCCTTTTTAAAGGGACCCAATGCCATCATCGTGTTTTTAAAAGGGCTTAGCCATTGATATGGTCCTTTTTAGAATATATGATGATTAGTTTTTTTTAAATCGTTAAACATGGTTACAGTCCTTTTTAAAAGGACCAAATACTGTGAGTGTTTTTTAAATGACCAAAAATAATTCAAGTGTTTTTAACATTGCAACTTGACTGTACCTAATATATGTTTTTTCGAAACGGTGTAATTGTAGTACCGATTGTTTAAAAGGGTGGGAAATATGGGTTGTATTTTCGGAACGGTTGTAAGATATGACAATCTAAATGTTATTTGGGTGGAACATGGTAATAGTGTTTGTGAGCAAAGGGGTCAAAAATGATCATTAATGATTGTAATATTTTTGGTAGGGTATAGAGGGATAAAAGAAAGAGCGTTTAAAAAAGTGTAAAGTGTGATACATATTTAGAGAGGTTGGAAAAAGTGTTTGGGTGACTTGATATCCGCATGTGCCCCACGTACATGCATATTGGTGTTGGAGAGGGAATGGAGGGACGATATTACTATAGGAGTGATAGGAGGGAAAAAGTGAAAAAGCAGAGGAACAGAACGATGGGCATATGGCATACTCTCTGCTATCGCATCTTGTTTTTCACTGGGAATACTTGGTCTTGGTGGACAAGTAAAGTAAAGCAGAGGCACTGCTGTGCCAAGTGAAGTTTAGTGAAGGAATGAATTGGAGGAATACTATGGGGTGTATTTCAATTCACATCTCTGGTCGGCTCTCACTGTTTGCTCATCGTGCGCTCTTAAGTTGCTCATAA